>JABVXV010000170.1:0-130047 GCA_013365325.1 Dipetalonema caudispina
GTCAGTGATAAAAGATAGGTTAGCTACCGTATCATTCGAGGAAGGTGACAATCTGTGCGAATAGCTTTCTACGGAATGATCCGAGAAGCCAAGCAACAGCAGCAAAAGCAGTTGCAATACCAATTAACTGCAACCTGATGTATCGGTCAGTGTGGGATGGACTACCGCACTACAACGATGACGCTCCTCCCATTGTGATGCAGGATTGAGTAGTATATTGCGCCAAATTGATGTTCATCATTAATGGAGATTGACGGACAGACTAACTCAGATTCTTCCCCATCTTTGGCCCTCTTCCATATCCCAAATACAATACTAATTGAGAGGCTAACAATTATGCACCTGGCAATTGGCTGCAACCGGAAAGACTGATTATTTTTCAGGAGTTGGAAGGAAGTAATTACACTGAATGGAATACATGCACTACGGATGTACCGTAGTAGTATTGTTGATGGAAGTTATATGCACTAATTTAGATTTTAATTGAGGAAGTAATTTAGAATTGAAATTTGCAGTCGAATTAATTAGTAAAATAATTGGTAAAATATAACGCAGTTCATAATTTTTTATCATAATTTAATTTTAAACACAAATTTTAACTTTAATTTAATTACTCGAATTAATCTTTAATCAATTCCTACTTTCCATGTTTGCGATTTATCTGTATTGGATCACTCTTTCATTATTTATCTCTTATCGTCTTTTTATGTTAGGAATACGTTTTCTAAGTTACTAAGGTCAAATAGGTTAATTTATCGAACTATGCCTGATACATCATCACAGTGTTATTGCTGAATAGAATTAAAAATTTTTCAATTATATTTTAAAATGAAACGAAATAACCATTTGTGATGACTCATTGGATATGTAAAATTTGAAGGGAAAGTAAAGAATTAAAATTTTCTTTCGTATAATAATGAAACTTTCTTCTGGAAGAAAAAAAAAACTTGAAATAGTAAAATTACTCAATTACTAGAAGTGTAAAAAGAGAAGTGCATCAAATTAGCATATTACCACTTCTGAATTTCTGAAACAACATATATTGCGATGTGGTAAAATTGAATTACAACATGTTATTAATGATTCAACTTAAATTTAACGGACATATTATCAAGGATTTAACTTAAATTTAACACAGACATAGTTTATCTAATTTTTAAAGTAACTTTCAACCTCATATAAATATTATGAAAAAGAATACTGCATAGGTATACTACAATATTACAGTTAAACTTAGCATCTTGAATTTTCGACTGCTTTTTTTTTCCATCAAAGAAAAATTAATAGTCATACTAATATAAAATGAAAAAATTTACAAATTTTAAAAGTTTAATTCGTAATTTATTTTTCTTAAAAGTGTTTAAAAACTGATATTTAGTATCGAAATGTGACAATTATTGTCAAATTAATATGCAATTATAAGATCTATGCCGGCAGTAACAGTGTATTATAAATGGATTAATGTAGAATGGATAAGATTATTACACAATAGGATAGTATAATAATAATATTTTTTAAAAGGAACCGACAGGAAGTAATTGGTATTTCCTGAAGAGGGTAAAGGTTATTCATAACATGACATTATCCTTTACATTGATAGTACTCAAAAGCTAATTGGCATCAATCAATTCTTTTATCCAGTTTACCGGATAAGGATGTTTTTACAAATACCAGCTGTAATAACCGACTACGAGAATGGTCGAGAGTGAATTGAAATGGATGAATGAATTAAAGCAGTAATATTTGAAAGTTACTGGTAATTATTAGAATTTGTTAAATTCCGATATATTTTTTGAAATTTTCACGTCTAAGTCTAAAACAGTGTGAATTCAAATTTTTGGAAAATTGTAATATAATTCGGTGTTGGTAAAAATTGCCAACAATAAGGAAGGAAAATAAGTCAAAGATCATCTGTTCTTTAATATTGTATAATTAGTAACTTTTAATTAGAACATTTACAAATAGATGCATTGGGAAGTAAATCAAATATTATATTTTTATAAAATAAGTAGGAATTTGGTAATTTACCTTTTTTTTGATTTATAAAAAGTAATCGAAAGTGAATTTCCGAAAATTTTAAGGTATTAATTTTTTGATTATGGACATCTTTTTTTTAACGATTGATTTAGTAAATTTTAATTCAGATATGTGTAGTTCATGGAATTATTGTAGAATTATATATTACAGATGAATTTGGGAAGAAAAAAGATCGAATGTCAAAAAAATGAAAATAAATTTTTTTTTTTAAAATTTTCATCCATTTTTTTTCTCAAAAATTTTTTCGCATTTAATCACTGAAAAGATTAATCAGTTAATCAGTTAGTATTTGATTTTAAAATGAATTTTATTAATTGAATAGAGCTTGTTTAACTGAAATGTTTTTGCTCTTGAAATGTACATCTGTTCTAAATCAATTCAGACTGATTTTTTATACATAATCAAATTTTTCAATTTTTCTAGCACATTTCATTTTAATTATGATGCATTTCTTTTCTAATTTTTTCCTTTCATTACATAATAGGATATTCGAGAATGAGAATACCAATCTCATTTCAATTAGTTCCATTATTACTATTGTTAGATGAATAACATATATATTTGGTACAATGTTCGTGTCAACCAATTAGTTTTATTTAAGATCCATAAACAATACATTGAGTTAATGCTACCACTTCTTCTACTGCACCTGCTTTTTCCGGTTTTAAGCAACCAAAACTGATGGATATGATGTAGAAGTACTCAAACTAGTAATAAACGGTATGCTTCATTGATTACTGTAGTGGCAATAAAATTAAGTAGTAAATCGTACTTCTTGCTTCATTGATTACTTTAATGATAGATTTATTGGTTAAGCTTCATCATATTAGCAATTAATATAATTCAATTACTAATTTTACGTTTAGCAATAAAATATATCTTAAGAATAACTTTTAAGGTCATATTTGGGAATTTTAGAATAAGTCAATAATTTTAGTCATCAATTATAGTTAATTTGTTTATCGTTATGAAAAATATTAAATGCTTCATTAATAATCCAAAAGTATTCATTAGAAAGGATGATTTCCCGCAATTAGACACAATTCATGCCGAAAATTCGACTTAGAAAATATATATATATAAAAAAAAAAAAAAAAAAAACTGAGGCAACGGTTTATTTCATACGGAATGTTTGTGTCAGAGATTGCATAATTCCGAAATATGAGTTTATTGTCATGCCGAATTCTTAGCGAATTATTTCGAAGGATGGCTATGCAATAGATAGTGTGCATATTTGCAAAAATGTGCAATGAATATTGCTGTATACTTTAGCCAAATTCCTCAGATACTTATGGTAGAAGGTACTTGTCGGGAAAGTTTAACGGAATAAGCACTGAAAGTGAAACTGAACAAATACTGGAAGTGCAAATGAGCAGGTGCGGTCACTTCATAATTTTTCCGCACCACTCCTCATATCCTTGAAGATAATAGAATAGAGGTCAACAGTGCAAAATGAGTACCCTAATCATAGTAAATATCTTAATTTCTTTAACAGATGATCTTCCCCTATCCTCATTTGCATAACTAATACTATAGTATGAATAAATCCATTTCAGGTTATCTTTGATTACTAGAGTCAAAGTATTTCCAATCTTTTTTCTAAGGTTTCTGAATAAATCGGAAAGGGAAAATGGACCGAAAAACTGGAAAACAAGATAAGGATAAAATTTTATGTTTTGAAATTGCTGTCATATATGAAGTATAAATTTTAACATTTTAATAATAGTGCTTTTATGCTAATTAAGTTTTTGTATTTTATTGGATTTTTCATAAATCAAATTTTTTTTCTAGTAATTTGATATTAAGACTCATATATTATTTAAGTAATCCACTAGTTCATCGTTTTCTCAGCTAATTATCTTATCCACATGGAACTTAATTAGGTCATCAATCAGATTCAGATCTCATAACATACAATTTCCTGTATTTATTAAATTGTATACTACTGTAGAGTTAGAGGTGTGAAGAATTAATTGCTCAGAAATGTATTTTGTCTAATGATGACCTTTGGTAATATTGGCTATTTCCTCTCATTATATTGTATTGACCTATTCTCATTGTTCGTATTGTGGTGTGACAGAAGTATGGATAAGATTTGGGTAATTGGTTGGATTCAGTTTACATTAATTTATAGTTAGGTTAGGAAAGAGTAGTTAGGGAAATCTGTTGATGGACAACAAATTTCAGCCCAAAATTTGATTCTTCGACTAACAACTACCCAATAATCTACTTGAACTTTAATGAACTTTGTTATCCTTTTGTTGTCATACAATAGTTTCAGGAAATGTATGCAGTTCTTTTGTTGTTTTACAAGTTTTCAAACTACTTCAAAAATGGCTAATTTTTCAAGAGTAGATGATGGAGGGAATACACAATGAAAGTTCACAAAAGCTATTCCAAAAAATGCTAAATTTATTAATTTTAATAAAGGAAATTATGTGAACTGATTGGTTTGTCCTGAAATACTGTTGACCTTTTAACCTTACTCTAAAACAATATTTATCTTTTTCCATCATATTGGCTTATTTCTGAGAAAAAATCACACATCTTATTCTACACCGTCAAATAATTTTGTGATAAAAAATGAAATGAAATAATATGATGAAAGATTGAGCCAAACATAATTTCATATTTCAACACATTTCAATTCAATAGTAAATTGGATTAAATAAATGAGAAATTAAGACAATAAATGGCGCATATTCCAGAAGATGGAAGATAGCAAGACCATAAGTGACCATAAAAAAATTGGTAAAATTGGAACTTTCATATATTTCAAAGATAAGATTTGTCAAAAGTTTGTACAACTACAAAGAACGGAAAAAATGTTAGGAAAAATTATTTGTTCAATTGAAATTCATTTCAATTTAGTTTTAATAGTACTTAACAATTTTAGTGAATTTTATAAATTCCTTTCACAAAACTTACTTAAGGATGATAGGATGAATGAAATATTGAAATAAAAATCTGTCGAATAACAATATTTCAGTGATTGATGAAATATTACCATTACCAGGACAGATATTTTCTGGCCAAGTAAAAATCTTTGACTAGGACTTTTTCACATTTGGGCATTAATTCTAATTTTCAAAATTACGGTCAAGATCAATATTTAAATTGATGTTTGCAGTGCAAATAAATTTAGAAAGACATAAAAAGAATGAAAATCTTAAAAATGTGCTACAATCCATTGAATTATTAGTAGTAAATACAATATTGTGGTTCGAATAAGTTAAATTACGATAAAATTATATTTAAAAATAAAATTATAATCTACCTTCAAAAACAGATTTTTTTTTAGTAACATTATTGTATGATGTTGAATGAAAAGAAATTGCTTCCAATCAAAAATTTAATTAATTGACTAGAAAAATAGATAATATTTCAAGCAAATTGAAACATTTCATTAACCAAAGAATACCGAAGAATGGTAATTTGAAACAAAACTAGGCGGAAAATGTTTCCAGAAAAGAAGATGAGAAGTGGAAATGATTGATAAGTACATCCTTGAAAGGCTAATCACAAGGCGGTAAGTAGAGTAACCTAAGGAACTATCTAGTAGCTATTACAAAAGGTGTCAAATGTCATGTCATCTAAGGATATGTCCTTATTTGTCATCTTTTTCACTCTGTTTAAGTATTCACTCATCATATTTTTTTTGTGTGTTTATTTAACCACAAAATCAAATATGATTTGCCGGTTTGATCAGAGACATTTTTTTGTATCGTTAAAAAAAAAAAAGAAAAAAAGGAAAGAAAAAGAGAAGAAATTATTCATTTCATACAATAGAAAGTTGAAGTACTAAATGACTATGAACAATTCAAATGATTTTATTTCGCTATCTTTGAAATGAATAGCAATTGTCTTTTTGAATAACTTCTTTGATTTCAGCATAAAAGTAGAGGAAACTATAAGGAAAACAAATTATCTTGGAAATATGCTGATAACCTTTGAACTTTTCGTTAATTTTATCAAATAATAAATAAATTACATGTCATAAATATAAGAATTCAAATGTCTAAAAAATATTTCAACATTAGCTGTCAACGATGAACTAAAATAATGGAAATGAAATTGAAGAATTAAAAGGTTTGCATATTGAGAGAAATAAATTCATTGTAGATGGAATTAAAACAAAAGCATCAAATTGATCTTAATTATTGTTAATCGATTTGTTGTTGCCTTAAATTTGCATGTAAACTTTTGGCTCATTGAGCTTTAATAATAAATTTGATGTTAACACTTTTCTATTTATCTTAGTTTTTAACTAATTTATTTATCTTAACATACAGTTAATATTTGAATTGAAAAATTTTATAATGAGGATTAAAAAAAAAGTATTGATTTTGAGAAAGTGCTATAAAATGATTTAAAATGGATTAAATTGTTATATATCCTTTACTTAATTTATGACATTGACCCATTGATTGAACTAATTGATCCATTGTAATGGTCATTTATTACATTTATTACACAATGGAACGGTCAATGTCCGGATGTTCAAATACCACCAGGCATTATTAGCACTTCATTTTAGTAGTGATCCTTAACTTTTGGTTTAGACAAATTTTACGATGTATATTTTACAACTGCCTCAATGGATGATTGGTTGGTTATTTATATATTTTGTCATTTATTCATTGACAATAAACGAAGAGAGATAATTGTCGAAATAAAACTTATAAAAGATAAAAAAATATGTAACAAACGCTAGGAAAACCAAATAAACTAATTAATTAACTAATTAGTTATGGATAGACGATGAAAACTAATGCATATTTAATTACTTAGAAATATTAATTCGTAATTTCAAGTTATTGAATTTCTAACATCACTTTTCAGTCTTAGTCAGGCTTACAATTTTTTATGTTTAATCTTTGCATAATAATTTGCTGTAGCATTTTGTCCAGTATAAATCCGCATATTAAACATATATGCTTATTGTCCTAGTAAATTAATTAGAATATATAATTCAGATTGAGTGCAAACGAAAGACATTTCTGGAACGAAAAAAAGGATTGTATTCTTGATAGATTCAAGAATTGCTCGAATTAAATAAATAAATAAAGTTATTCTGATAACTGACTATCGTTTAGAGATGTTGCACCATTATTATCTATATTGTTGCATAATTTATGATATTCTAAAACAGATAAAACATCTTTACTGCTATCAAAAAAAAAAAAAAAAAAAAAGAAAATAATTGATTACCGAAAAGAAAATTATTGAATAAATTAACAATTTGTGTCATATATATATATTTTTTTTTTTATTATACATATTCTGTATTCTGAAACATACATATCCTTGTTTTATTTACCTGTTTATTTGTTTACACATATATTTATTTATTTCATTCTATTATTTACATATGCATATGTAGCATCACTTATACCGTAGTGCTACATTTCCTATCAACAATAACGTTTTAAAACATTCTGAATAGGTATCATAATTTGTCAAAATGAGAAATATAACTCATCTCATACGACCACGTACATATAGGTTGAGTGGGAGGAAAAGTTATTCATTGATATTACCTATTAAAAAATTTCATTGTTCAGCTTATCAAAGTTATCTCAAGCTTTGATATCATTCATATATTATAATAAATAATGGATAGAATTTTTTCAATTGTACAATTTATGCATGCATAAGTAACTCTTAAAATGAAATGTTATGGGTATGATAATTTTAATATAAACTTTTTGTTTTCTTTCAAAAAATAAATTATGAAATTGGTTGATAAATGCAATACTACAAAGATATCATCTATGCTTAATTGCAAAAATTAACATTTAGCTGAAATAATAAAATAGCATTCATTTTGTTTCAGCTAAATGTTTATTTTTGCATACATTTACTATTTACAATTAAAAAAATTTTTCGTGCAATAATGCATGAAAAAAATTCATGAATTAATTAAATGAGAATATATGAATGAATAAATTATTTGCATAGTATTTGGCTGATTTAGCTTGGCTGACGAGGATTGAAGTGCAGGTGATTGCATGCAGTTTGCTATAACGATTTGTAATTAGATATAGCAACACATGTCACACTACTTTTCAGGGATGGATAACTTGATACAGTCTATGTTCTATTTTGTAGTGTCACAATCTGTTCACACAAGCTTAGATTACTCTGATGACAAATTTCAAAGAAAGGGATTTTCTTTCACTTTTTTTTTTTTCCATTTTTATTCTGAAATTTGTTAATTTTGAATTTATACTTTAGTTCTGTTCTTCTTGACTTATTTTTCGATTCATTTATCAATTTGTTATATTGATGATTTCCACTTTGTTGACTACAATATTTATCGTTTTCATTTCCTAATTTATTTTGAATTATTGATTTTTGCGGGAAAAAAAAAAAAGAAAGGAAACAAATCGTTGGTATTTGGATGGAGTTAATTTAGTAATATGTTGAATCAATAGAAATAATCAGAATAACTGATTTTTTCAACATATGGTAGAAAGTATTTTTCTCTTTGCCTACTGTTGTTTATTCATTTGTGTACTATAATCATTCACGCACGGAAGGTCAACACTTCAGGAATTTGTTTAAGTGGTTTTGTGTCGTTTAGTAAGTATCATCATCGTGTGCCGCAATACTTACTTTCCGTATTAATTGTGCCGACTTTTTGATGTGATGATCATTTGATTCTCAGTTTTGGTATCACAAAAGTCACTTCATACTGTATCAGCAAATAGTTCCACCGATATAAAGAGGTCACGTGAAGCACTTCCACTTGTTGCAACATCATTGCTAAGCACCATAGGATACTTTTGAGCAAATAAGCTGAACTTTGATGATTACCGCTTAAACTTTTGATCTAATTAAATATATATGCATATGATAATATTCTTCCAGGGATATATATATATCATTGATGCGACATCGAATAAAAAGAGAATAAAAAAATAAAAAACAAAATTAAAACAAGAAGATTATGGTAGATTTTGTGAAAATTTAATCAATTTTTTCTTCCATTTATTGCTCCTATTCATAATTTTGGCGATGATACAAATAATGATACAATATTCATTTAAAAATAGAAGAGAAAATAGTATAGATGCTTTTCTTTTTTCTAATTTACATTTTTTTTTTATTTATTCAAATAACAAAAAAAGATTGTGATATGATTATTTCAGTTTATTTAATTACGTTTTATTATTTCATATAAATTGTAATAAAAAAGAAGTTGTATAATGTATATATGAGAATATATATGAATATTGTATAGATAAGCTATCAGATGATCAGAATCTTTCAAGAATGTTTGACTTTTTTATGATTAGCATTTATTAGATTTCATTTTCGAGGTATTTTCATTTATTGGTTTTTATAATATGTTTAAATATTTCAATGTTGAAGTTATACTGTGATAAAAGAAATGATAATGATCATTTATGAAATATAAATTTATGCGTCCATTATTTCTATTAATTCATTCTGTAAGTTCTCTTTCATTTCTTTTTGCATATAAGTAGGTAATCAAATTTTTTGAACAGATCATTCTTGAAGTAGGAGTATGAAATATTTGTGATTAGTTTCAGTTTCAAATCTGTAATAATACTTTTTGTTTAATCATAGTAGTCGTTTTCTCTTGTCAATTTTCCAATGGAATAATGAATAAAATGACTTCAGGCTTCTTAATATTTAAATAACACAAGGATTTCGAGAAATACAGGTAAAGATTATTGGAAAAAAGCGGGAAATTATTTGGCATCATTGATTTCTTCACACTCTTGGGAACCATTCTGTTCATGTAATCCCTAGTGAAGTAAAATGAGATTGGAAGCAAAAATAATAATTATTAAATCATTTCAATTTCCTAAATCATTTTTTTTTTTTTTTTATTTCTTATTATAATCGAAACATCGATAGGCTCACTTTACTGCATGTAGTTTGCCTTATTGCGTGACCATTGGTTGATCAGTTGTCCACTACAGAAATTGGAATTACACTTGCGGCATATCTTTTTCTGTGAAATGTATTATAATTGTATCAAAGGTATTATAGTTAGCTATGCGATTGGATTACACATTGTCCGACAAAACTATCAAATATCGGTTGTACTTCTTAAAATAGATAATTAGACAGGTGTTTAATTGGCGAAAAGGAAGGAATAGGATAAGTGGAAAAAGAAAATGAAGAAGAAAGGAGAAAAGTTAGGATAGCAAATAATAAAGAAGGATATTTTATAGATGATTGATAAATAAGGCAAGCTGAGCAAATAAAAGCAATTAAACGAATAGTAAATAGTAAAGGATAATCCTTATAAAGAAAATTAAGAAAATTAATTTAGATCTTAAAATCTAATAGTTAGTTTGAATTTTATTTCATTAAAAAAAAAAAATTCAAAAGTAATAATGGGAATTTTTAAAAATTATCATTTACGAAACGAATTACTTATTCCTTTTGATTTTTTTCTTTTTTTTTTTAACTTAATAAGCTAATATGTACATCACGAAAAATTCCACTTTTTCACCAAAAAGTCATCTTAACGATATTTTACTGTGAAGCATGTACGTGAAATTCGATAATAATATATTCATTATACTAATTTAATCTAAAATTAATCATTTAAATGATAAATGGATTGTGAGAGAATTTTTTGAATTATTCCATTACATTAAGTCATATATAGTAAAACAATATTAAATAAATTGAAAATAAAGACAAAAAAAAAAGCAAATACAATTTGATTAAAAATAAGCAAAGAAGAAAAGAAATTCAGTTGAAAATTATCACTGACAAATTTTAATTAGCATTTCATAGAGTTTTATGAATTAACTTAATTAAAAAACGAATTATTTTTTTTGGTTTTTGATATTAATAATAAGCTAAGGTATATATCATTAAAAATTTCACTTTTACGTCAAAAAATCAACCTAACTATGCTTGCTACAACGTAAAATGTTGTAGATTACAGAAAATACTACAAAAAATGAAATGAAATGTTTATTGAAAATTTGAAATTTAATCTTTATGACCTCTCACCGTCATTTTCCCGCTAATTTCTAAGCTATGAAGAAGAACAATGATATCTTCTATTTCTATTTAGCGGTTAATGAGATGGGAAATTTTCATAGCGTTTCCACATTTTACGTAACGTACGGTAGAGTCTTACGGTATTCCGTTTTTTCCACTTGTTTGTTGTTTTCCGGTTGGAGATGGGTCAATGGGGTTTTCTAATTTGCGGAATGGAAAGGAGGAGGGAATGTTGGTGTGGTGTGAAGGAAGTGATGAAATGATTTATCCGTTGATAGGTTAAAGTTTCATAATTTCAGTGATTTATTTTGTTAGTGTCAATTGTACATTTTGGTTTTCAATGTTACAAATGAGTTTAAGAGCAAACAAGTAGAAATTGGGAACGAATGACTTTGCGTTTTCGAGAATTTAGCTTCGAAGTAGCATTTTGAAAATTCAGCTTTAATCTTTAACTTTTGATGATCATTCGAGAGGAATAGCAAAGAAAAGCTATTTGATTGAAATAATAACGTCTGATAGCAATCTTTGAAGTGGCTTGTATTAATCAGATAGACAAGGGCTACCCAATCACCGATCTTTTTTCTTCTCTGAAAGAATATGAGAGAAAAAATATTGAGGAAGCCGTGTCATCTTTAATCCTGGTTATGAAATGAAGCACTGAAACGGTTTCTCATTTGTACGGTAGGTATGGTACTTTGTTTCGTTCATTGAAATTTAGAAATGATTTATAAAGAGGTCTAAAATATTTTAAAGGAATGACTGTGAAGGGTTGGTTACAGGTTTTGGCATTAATTTTTCAAATTAATTATAAAAATTGGAAGAAAATTTTCAAATATTATAGTTATTTAAAACAGAACAATTTGACAGTGATAGTAATAGGAATTTTCCTCCTACACGAGTTGTTGGATTATTGTTCACAGGTCATTTCGTCACCGTGAAATGATGCCCTTTACGTTTTGTTGAAACCTTTGGGGATTGCTTTTATCCTTGAAAACGTGTTTCTCATCTGCTGCGCTGCTTTTCAATTTTTCCTTGTTCTATTTGCAGCTCAAATCCCCTTCTGAAGAATAGGATGGCAGATTAGAATTTGCTAGCAATAATGTATGGAGTTTGTACGGAACGCTTTACATGAATCATTAGATTAACCGTTCAAACGAATTTTCATCCTCGTAACATAACTCATGCGCTGTCACAATTGGAAATATTGTGTTGGTAATCTTAACTACTAGTAATCTTGATTTGTCGAGAAAGATGATAGTATCAAAAACAAGTAAATATATGAAAGCTAATATATTTTGGCATCAAGGGTTGGATTGTGCTGAGCATAATTTCGTGTGAAGTTAAATCACTGTTTTTGAGAGTGCAGCTGAACTTACCTTCTTTTCGAAATGAAATTAAATCGATTTTTTCTAATATTAAATATTCTTACACATAGAACTAGAATGGAACATTTTGGCAGTTAAAATTTTATTGAAAATATTTATTGCGCCTATGGCATTCGCTTTGCACTTTATAACTTTTAATTTTGAATTACCCAGATTCTGGTTCTATTTCAGGTAGTTCTTTGGCGATTGCAGTAAAAAAGTTGATTCAACGTGGGGATGACAAGTGTGTGGCGGCGAATACAAAACTCGAATAAAAAATCAGTTAAATATCGTTTTACAGTCACACCGCAGGAATTATTAATTGTATGTTCCACAAAGTGGCATCCGCAGAGTGTAGTCTTAACTTGCATGCACAGGTAAGTTATATGTTCAGATCCATTAAACTTTTGCACTTCACTAATAAGGAAATTTGAAATGAATTTATCTCTTTTTGATTGTGGATGTAATGAAAAATGAAAGACATACTACATTTTATATCTTCATTAGCACACTAAATAATTGATAATGCTATAATGTGGCAATGAATAAGCAAAACACTTAATTATCAGGTGTTATGGGTCAGACAACTGCGCAATACTTTACTGAAGAATGGAACAATCATAAGAATGGAATTGATTACGAATGTTAATTTTTTGATATTGGATCCTTTTCAATTTTTTAATTTCACTTGAATTGAATCGGTACTTACAGGAGGCGGAAAGTAGAGGGACGAGTACGACGATGGGAAAGTAGCATGACGGATCCATGTCGAGGTTTAATTGTATGGCCGTCACAGACACCGGATCCGTTGCTTTTCGACACAACACTGTATTATGACGGTTCATCTCATAATTACAACGATAAGGAATGGACTTTGTTGGTGGAAGAATGCTCACGAAAAGGCAAACGAAAACCTATAGCTGCTATTAATTTAAATATGCCCCTTTTCATTCAGGTTTGTCATCGCGTATCTTCAAATCACATAATGTAGTGTGGATACTTCCGTGCAATGCGTACCAGTGATTTGTTACTTGTTATATATAATAGATTAGGTATTCATTACTTTCAATTTGTTCTTGAGCTTGTGTGATCACTTCAATTGTTTGTTATCTCTTCGGTTTCTTTTCCATTCTTTCTTTTCCGTCCTTTCCTTCTTCCTTGTATTGGAATGTTGTCTTATGTACTCTTTCATATAAACGTCCAAATTATCTTTGGTGCTGATTATTTATCCTTTATAAACAGATTGTAAGTTTTGGATTTGAGGTACTTCTATGGTATCCTTAGAGTTTTTTCCTTTTTATTTCCAGAGTCCGGAAACAGCAGTTGAGCTGAAATTAAAATTGCGACCACTGTGGCCAGAATTGTCTCAATGTTCAATGCAAATTCTGATATCATCAGTACTTATTGATGATGAAGAAGCGAAGTAAGCCGACAGTTCTTTATGAAAGTACCAGATATTAGTAGCGATAATAATATGATGTCTTACTGCTAGTGGGCTTCGATCATGCTCAGATTAACATCTGATGCACAGTATTAGGTTTTGGAATCGACTACTTGATTTTCTGAGGTTATAATGTAATGGTGTGAATAGTGTGAGGAGGTATGTTTCATTCAATATTCTAATTTTCTATAGTACTTGGATTTGGAGAAAGTACACCAGGACTCTGATGTATGAACGTTTTAATTTTTTCTTCCCAAGTTATTGTTTATAGCGACTTCGATACGAAAAGAGAGGTATCAAGTGTTAACGGTGGACACAGAGCTAGTATAGCGGGTGATGTTGCAGAAACGGAACAGCGAACTAGCAGCGTAAAAGGTAAAAAATATGGAGGAAAAAATTGGATTAGAAATTGTATTTAATGTGTCTTCTTAAATATATTTTCGATTATGTCAGTTGAACTGGAAGTATGAAGAGTTTTACTGGGTAGAAATACGTTTTTAGTGAATTGGGATTTTTTGATCTTGGATTTAGGCAGGATGATTTCAGAATCGTTGAATCTTTATTGGTTATTGAATTTCATTTGTAGTATTTTTCGAATCTTCAGTTTTTCCGTATCAGCTGTATTTTATTTAAGAATCTTATATCTTTTGCAAATGAGGATACGTTAGAGTGGTTCAAAATTTGCTGAGATTTATGATCTTTGACTGCTTACATATGTTTATGGTGATTATAACATTGCATATTGTTTCAGATAGTGGAGTTGTTACTAGTTATTCAATGAATTTAAGTGACATTGAGAGGCGGGGAACGAACGATGAAAGAAAAGAGGTAGATCTGGATTCTCGAACTGAAGATGCCTATAAAAGTAATGGTGTTATTGATATACGTGAAAGATTTTTTGATCGCAATCACAGCCATTCTACGATTCGAGATTCCAAGGTGACAGGTGCTGTTGAAAGGAAAAAACCGGGTATATCCATTTTGCATGATTTAAAGTAAACAGAATGAATTTTCTGGAGTAATAAATTTTAAACTGCTAGAGAATGCTCTCTGAAGCATGTTATTCACTATACTGCCTCATAGGTAATGCATGTTGAATCCTTCTCAAGGTAGAATTACTGAGATGTCTTTTCCGGTGGTGCTGCCATCATTCATATAATAATATTTATATTACGCTATTTTATCGTGTTACTTTAAATCATATGACCAATGAATCGATAATTTCCGTTTTAAATCTTGGGCGGGTGCTTAGATGATATACGCGCTTTCCCATATGTGAGAATGGTGGTGAATTTTTGAAACATCTAGTTGTGGATATGATGTGTTGATAAATTCGGGTCATTACAACTTATTATGTCAGTTCATAATTGCATTTTCCGGTTGATATTAATGAGATAGTTCCGAGATTTCGGAGGGATGCTTGAATTTGCTTATTTTTTATATATTATCGAATAATTGAATTTTTCAATACATGCAGATGTTAGTGAATCTGAAACTGGGAAACAGGATACATCCCGAACAGTGTTGATTGGTCACATGTCGCAACATGAATCGGAGTCAAGGTCCGTAATTTTACTAAGGTTCAGGCTTCCTCCTCTAGTTTCGACGATGATTTACACTAGTTTATGTTCGGATGCTTCATATTACATATGTTAACTTAAGCGGGTGGCATTATGCTTAGTGAATGACATTCATCTTGTTAAGTGGTGACAGTTAAATTTGTTGTGCACCACAAAATAACTGTAACTAAGGTTAACGAAATAGCCATTAAGAACAAGTATTTATGTTTTACTATGTCTGAATTTTCATAATGGTTCATCTGGCCTTCATTTCTCATAATGGTTCATTTTCAGTGAGCAAAAGGAAGCTAAAGTTACCAACGTAACTTTTCAAGCGAAGACCGTAGATAAAGCTCCAAATTTAAATCTCGAAAAAGAACTTAAAGCATTACCTGCTGTCGTGGAAGGCGAGAATCTTCTTACATGGTGTCAAAGGGTGACGAAGGGTTATCCTTCGGTCAAAATAACCGACTTTACGTATGTTTTCATTTCTGTAAGACGAACTAGTGCAATAGGAGCTTTGTGATTTAATTCATCATTATTTCATTTTTACATTCAGTCTCAGCTGTGAAATCAAAATTTATTCTCCCTTTTTGCAGGAAAAGTTTTCGCTCAGGTCTTGCGTTCTGTGCAATTATTCACCGGTATCGTCCAGATTTACTTGGACCATTTAGCGAACTGAACTTTACAGATTCACACAGCAATCGCCTTGAGAATTGTCGCAAAGCGTTGGATGCTGCTGCATTGATTGGCGTTGAAAAGTAATCGTTTTTTTACTTACTGAAGTGATTCATCTAAATCGCATGAATTGCCAGGTCTCACAAAGTAGAATGTACTCTTTATCATCGAGAAGTGTTCCTTTATTTTCTGCAGTTCTTGTTGCTTCATTTCTGCTGTTATTGTTTGCATGTGTATTTTTTCATCAACATTGCAAAATAATTTTCATTTGATTCCAGAAAACTGGACCCTGGCACTACTGTAACATTACCGGATAGAAACGATATTCGATCTTTCTTGTCTGAACTACGCATGCTTCTTGTGAATGTTCCGGCTATGAAACGAGAGTCGAGTGGGAATGAATCGGACTATCGAATATCTTCATTCTTCAATCTCTCAGAATCCGAAACAAGTGTAAGTATTTCCTACATTTTTCTCAGAATTTGGAATAGGGAAGCTTCATAAACGATGAAGTAAATTTAAAAGTTTGATGGAAAAAGAATTAAAACAGTTTTTAAAGGCATTTTTGATCTCATGATTATTCATTTTTTGCATACATTTGCTTCATTTATTGCTAGTCCAAGCCCTCTTAGCTTCCTTATCGATTTGAATGAGCTAGATTCCTGAAAAATTTTGAATTGTTTTCATGCTTGAAATTTTTTTGCAGAACTCAGATTAAAGATTTTCCAGGTTATGAGAGAACTTGAAATCCTTCGTAGACAGCGTGAACGCGACGAAGCCATCGATCTAACCAACATCATTGTGAGTCATAAACTACTTAATATTTTCTTGTTTTGTTGAGCAGTTCTTCTAAAAAGCGAAGTGGCGATTTTAACGTTTTGATATTATCTTTTTTATCTTTCTGATTAAGAAGGATGACTTTCTGATCATTTATTTTACTCATCTGTCGGTGAAAACAACCTTACATGTACACTTAGTAAGAAATATATAAGCTTATATTTCTTACAATCATATTTTGCTGTACACTTTTCTTCTTCTGTATTTTTGGCTTTACTTTCAGTGAAGTGAGGTTATTGCACTTTTCCTTAATTACAAATAAGTTTCGTCGGAAATTTTAACTGGTTTTAATTCAGGATGAAGACCGTACGAAATTCAGTGCCGTTGTACCAGGCTCCCAGAAAGTGGAAGATAGAAAAAATAAAGAAATTGAAAAAAGATCACGAAAGCTGGATGATCCGTTTGATTCTGATTCTGATTCGGATAATGTGGAGTAAGCAGATAATGCCCCACTTTTAATCTTCTTTGTTAATGATGGACAAAAAGAATCCTCCTTTTCTTGAATAATAGTTTGAATTTATCGTGAGGGTCGTATAGCAAGTTAGCTGAAAAAAGAATTACAAAGTAATTGGCATTTTTTACTGATAGTACTGCTAATGAAACTACTACCAGGACCATTTGATTATTTTCATTTGATAACATAAAAGCACTATTTTAGTATAATCATCTCTATGTCCTTTCCCAATGTGAAAGTTTGCTTTTGTTTAGCAAGTGCGCGACATATTTGCCGGGAGTATGTCACTCAATTTCAAGGGTTGATGCAAATACAGATGCTAATATAAATATTAGCGCAGTTCCGATTTCATCGACTGTTACAACTCGTCATGAAGAGCTGGTGAAAAAACGTCAACAAATATCCTCTGTCCCACCTTTAATTACTGATTCTACGGATGCAGCTGCACGTGAGAGGTAAGCAAATTGAGAGTACGGACTTCATTCAGCTATTAACAAATAATGAGGAGTCTTCTAAAAGATTATGAATTCGCTGATAATCTAATGGTTGAAAGAGCTGTATAGGAAAACTGGAAGGAATCCATTCCTTTCTTTTAGTCCATAGTCATGTTATAGTTTCCCCTGAATTTGGATTTCGATTTTTCCTAATTTTGTAATAGGGATTATAATGAAGGTGTGGTAATTTTATAATCTTCAGAATAGTTTTTTCATATTTACATCCCTCTTTGCCTTATGGTGTAGTGTTGCATGGTTGATTTCTGATACGGAAAAGTTTAAAAGATTACATTTGGATTCAAAAGCATTTTTATTGGATTCCGTGAAAGATCAGATCTAGTGCGAAACCTGAAAATATCTGGTAGTTTACTCTTTTGATATTATCAGTGTAGAATCGTGGGTCAGATGTGACATTTTGCGACAATCTTGAACCAATTAACGGCATGTTGTAGATGCTAGAAGTTGTAGCATGCGATAAATTCCGTCGTAAGGTGAATTATGAAGAAGAAACGGTAGTATAATTTGTTTTTCTTTCTAGACGACATCGAGAGGAGGCTCGACGCTTAATGAGTAATGCTGCTTTCGATGGTGTAACATTAGTACTTGGTGGTAGTGCACCAGCAACGGCCCATCAATCACCGGCAGGTTTGTTTGACTTCTGGAAAAAAAAATTGGTGAAAGTGATGTTCTGTTTTGATATCAGTGTTTGTTGGGATGAAGTGCTATTGACTTTTGTGGTGTATCTTTGCACGATTTAAATGGTTGAGAAATTCCAAGGTGTGAATTCTCCTTTGCCCGCTAACAGACTGCAAATAGCGAGAATTAATATTTGTCAAAGTACAATGGGACATGTTTTTAACAGGCTGACTAGGTTTTACCCACATGTGGTTTGACTATGATGAAGAAGTAAGGATCATTGGCGTTGTGCTTTAGATAGAATACTCAGACTTCTTTTAGAAGAACTACTTTATTATCGGAATTGTCAGCAGTAATACTTAAATTGATAGTTCTGATGAAAACTTAAATCATAAGCTTTCATCATGAAATTTGATACTTTTTCGAGAATAATTTAAGAATTTTCGAGAAGAATTTGTAAGGGTAAGAAAGGACTCATTTTTATAGAATCTGATGCTGTATTTTCTTGTTTTTTTTTAAACTTTTATTCGCTTCTTAATGACTCTAATAGCTATTGTATGTTGTGTGCAGTGGCAACTACATCTGGCTTGCTTCAAAAACTATCGCCATGTGCCAGTGAAGAGGTTGGAAGAAACAGTTTGCATACACTTGGTGCGTATATATATATATATATATATTCATTTACCTAGTCTTTAAGTTTTTCTAATCGTAGTGCAGGTGGCATTCTCTAACATAGAATAGTGCGGTTTTATAGCCGTGCAAGTGAAGTTTTATTCCTAATTTCGAAGGTAAATAGAAAACTTGTTGCATTCTAAAATCACCAGGACAATGCAGATTTTGTATTTTTTCATTTGGCTAGAAAAAAAACATCAAAATAGCAAGCGTAGAATTGGATTTTACGAAAATGACGCGATTTACATAATAACTTAGCATGCATTACGCTGTCACTTCAATTTTCTACTGCCCTGATACACTTCTAATTGATCTCAGTATTGATTTTTAAATTTTCGTTAACAGTATGCAGGAGATTATCCAACTGTTTTTTCTCAATTAATTTTTTGTTTTTATATTTGCAAGCAAGAGTTAAACCATATAAGAACTTCAATTTTCAGCTTTTAAATCAAATTAGATATACTTTCCAGATGCACTTTATTCATGTTTTTCATTCACGTACTGTATAAAAACGCATTGATTAAGCATGATGGATGATTTTCAGTGTTTATTTTCTTTTTAAAACGAGGTTAAAATACTCCTTCATTTTAAGCACATGGGAAAAACATTCATAATGATAGCTTATATTAGAAATTATTGCAGCTCATACTGAGAATTATTATAATAATATTCCTGAAGAAGATAAATTTCATGTTTTATTTTTATGCCGTATGTATTCTATACCATGCATGAAATATGCTGTAATGCAAATTTGTAGAATTGATTACTCCAACGGTGAAAATTTACGACTTCAAAAAGATTCAACCATCCTCAACACTTCAACGTGAAATACGTGCGTTTGCTGTGTTTTTTCTTTTTCCGTAATTTTATTTCTACTTATTTCAATACTCTTTACATTAATTTCTGCCTGCAACTTTCACACGAATTTTAGTGGATAGTTCAGCAAATTACTTCAACCTAACGTCAATATTGAAAAGAGTACGCTAGAACATTTCGCAGTGGGCTACATTTGTCATATACGGTGCATGCCAAATCTCATTTTGCTGCCAAAAATGTGACGAACAGGCTGCTGACTTTAATGCATTGTATTTTATGTGCTATTTGTAAGCAAAAAATTTGTGGCTTCATGCAGATCTGGCAATTGTAAAGCTTGTTTTTATTAGAAAAGTTTTTAAGCTGGAAATTGGCAGCGAACATTCTTTTTTAATGATGTATTGTGAGAAGTATACTCATTTAACGGATAAAAAATTAGTTTGAAGTGATAAGCCAGTTTACAACACAATAAATTATTTGAAGTAGTTCCAGTGTTAGACGTCAATTTACAACTGACTTAT
This sequence comes from Dipetalonema caudispina, assembly GCA_013365325.1. Classification (NCBI taxonomy): domain Eukaryota; kingdom Metazoa; phylum Nematoda; class Chromadorea; order Rhabditida; family Onchocercidae; genus Dipetalonema; species Dipetalonema caudispina. The sequence continues at coordinate 20,504 of JABVXV010000170.1, forward strand.
ACTTTACAGTTCTTCCATCTTGAAAATATAAAATAAGTGAATACATTTCAGATGAAGTACCAGTAATTGCGCCACATGAAAGACCTCGAAGATTGTCTAACAGTAATGTTGATGTAAAGCTTTCATTTACCTTCTTTTTATTCCTTTAGAATGTAATCCATATATTAGATTAGGATATATGAATAGATAAGAGCAATAGTCTTTATAAATTAATGATGTTGTAAAGTGTTAAGAATATTCACACGCATTTGTCTATTTCTTTGTTGTGTCAGTGTTTTTAATCAGCGAAATCATACTTTTTCAAACAGAGAATTTTCTTGGCTGTGAATAATTTATTGTAGGGTAAATGAGGCAGAGTTCTAGTGAAAGGTTTATTTGTGGTCGAAGGAATTTATAATTTTGTCGAAGACAGTACAGTCCTCTTGATCGTGAGTAACAGACAAGTAGATGAATACAGCTTTTATTGAATAACAGAGCAATTAATATTCGCAGCATTATTATATGATTTGAAGATGGTGTGGCTAAGGAAGGCGGTTTGGTGTGGGTGTCACTCTGCTGACGGACAGTTGTAGGCTCCAAGTGTAATAAGAAAAAGGGGAGAAGTAAGAGAAGTAAATCGTTAATTCCTAAGTAGTATCTCCTGGTGATCGATATCTTTTTATGTATGTATGTGTCGAGTTGGAGTGGTCTACGAGAAGCACAGTGTTGCAATCCTGTCGTAAACATGCATACTGTCTTAGGCATAGAGAACAAAGAACATGGTATTAAAATCCTGGCTTGGGCATATCTTGAACACAGACAATAAAGATATATTGTGTAGGCAATTCTATTTTGGACAAGGATGAAAATAAGTTAAATGATTTATGGTAAACAATTTATAAGATGAATTGGTTCAGTGAGGAATAAAACACAAAATACTTCAATTGTTTAGACATGTATTATCCCAACTTTCGCGACATTCATTCGAATTCTGCGACTAGAGTGATCAGTTTTTTTTTCAACCTACTTTAATTTTAGATTATTGGAAGGTTAATTAAAAAGTCAAATCTCTTAGTTATGTAATTAATCGGTTTGAGCTACAGTAGTAGTATTTGCAATGTGATGAAAATATTAACACTAACTTCAAATTTATTCCAGATTCAAAAAAATAGCCTTGGTGTGACGCTAGACCGAGCGAAAAGATATGGCAGTATGAGAGGACAGGAATTAATTGAAAGCGTCGCAAAAGTTGCTGGACGAGCGGTTAGTAATATCAGTTGCATCAGTAAAAGCTAAAGAGGTTATTAAAATGCAGCCTTCCATCATCATTTAATTAACTGGTAGGCTGATTAAAATAAGAACGGTGACTTAGACTTAGGTAATTCTTTAAAGTTGGACGTAGTTTGTTTTGTATTTGCTTTACCACCGATACTTACTTGAGGGTTGATTTGGTGGTTCTTATTGCATATTTCGAATGCTTTTACCTTGGTCGTGTTCGGTGTGTAGTATCCTGTCTCTGTTGAACTGTGGAAATCAGGCATTAATGACGGATTTCGAAAGGGATCCTGTGGTCAATTCGATTTATTCTTTTTCAGTTCACACCATCTTTATCAACTTCGGAAAATCCTGTGAGTGTAACACCAACGCGAAAACTGATTTCTCAGTGGGAGGTAAGTTGTTTTCAGTTTACAATAAATTTTTTGAGAGATTTCATTGAAATTACTTCATTCCCATTCTTACCTAACCTATTCGAGGCTTTCCCAGCAAATGGAAATTTCCTTTACTTGGTTAGGCCGATATTTGTTCCTTTCAATCCGGCTACCTCAATATCTGTAGAGGAATCCTTGAAGTAGTTTTTTCAGTGATACTTGGTTGGTAAATTTTTTTTTCAAAATAGTTTATTTCACGATTGTTTTACCACTAACAGTTGTTTTACGGGATGTTTTAGAAAGATGGTGCAGATTTAGAAAAGATTCAAGCAGAGCTGAACCGTCTTTCGAAATGTTTGGCGCAAGTTTCTAGTGAAGATGAGATTATTTGTTCACAGCTCATGAAAGCAAGTTAGCTTTTGTTTCATTTTGTTTTGTAGCATTTGCTCCTAGTTTTCTGGAAGAGCGTTGAGGAAACCAAATTCCTCAACTGCATAATCAGTCGGATTTCTCAAACTCAAAATTTTCCAGAAGTTTCGTCGGAAGAAGAGGAACGTTTATTACAAGAACATATGAGGTTACTAACAGAGAAAGATGCCATCGTTAGACGAACGGAATATTTCAATGTTCTGGAGCAATTGCGTGAGGTGGAAGATGAAATAACAAAATTGCAGCATAAATTAGGCTCTGCTTCTATTATTGACCGTGAGTTCACCGGTCACTTTTATATTGAATTTAATGTTTTGATATCTCATAATTTTCTTTCAGGTTTTGTTGGACGTTGTTATTGTCTTAAAATTATTCTATTATTCCTTGTCTGATGTGCCAGCAAGACCATTCATATTTTCTCGTCTATAAGAACTCCTCCAACCTTTTTTGGAATGGAAATGATCTTCACCGCATGCCTGGGTTTTCATTATTAGTAAAAAGAACTAATTCCTTCAAATCGTTTCACTTCAAGGAGAGAATATTAGGAAAAAGTATTGGTTTAGTATTTATACGCTTACTTTTGTTTGTAGAAGTTGATAAGACTGAAGACGACAAACAAAGAATTGATGAAATGATGGATGATTTGGTTGCGCTAGTAAACAAAAAGGATCGCTTATCACAGAAACTGATAAGCCATGAAGCCGAGTAAGTTTACCTCAAGTTTTTCTTAGATGATTAATTTTGTTAAATTGTTATCTCCGAAATGGAAATGTTACATGTTTTTATGATGAGCATATCTGAATAACTGGAAACACCTGCGTCGGTAATGCCATCCAAGTTGTGATGATTGTTTTGTTGTTTTGTGCATTTTCCGATGACAGTATCGTTTAACACCTGTTTGAGGGTTCTGTTTATCTCATCTGCATCCCCTAAATTTTTCGCAAATTGTTACTGCTCAAAAATCCGTCGATTATTATTTGACCTCATTCCTTAACCAGTCTGATTATTCTATTTCTTATCTATTAACATTATCTTTCTCCGTGATTCTAAAATGGCAACGTTTTTGATTCCCTTACCTTATTGTAAATTGTTAAATGAAAATAATTGCAGGGATGAAGAGATAGATGAAAGGGATCGATTAACTCTAGAAGCGGCTGCGAACTTTTCACGTGGCTCCGAACAACCATTATCAGCCTCCAAAAGGCTAATAACTTGGATTCGATCTGAAATTAGTAGCTGAGCAAAAAAAAATGGGCATTCAAACCTCTTTATGCTTTTTATTTTGTTTCTTTATTAACATTTTCTTTCCTGCTGCATTTCTCTGTGCTTTCATAATGAGCAATTATTTTCACTGATTTGCTCTTGATATATTAATTCCTTGTTATAATTGGTATTATGTTGAAAAATAATCCACATTTTCAACAGTCGATTACCGTTTGTCAAGTGGTGATTAATTTTGAGTTGAATTTTACTTACATCATAGTAACTGTAGTTTACGCCAATTAATGAGGGCAAGGTTTAGGGTAAGACTTAAACGCAGAAAAGCAAAATAACTGCTACAGTTTTGCTCAAAGATTTAACAAACATACATATCAATTTTATATAAAAAACTTAGTCAAACTGTTGCTGGCAAACCCGGATATGAGTATATATTACAACGAATGAAATTTGGGGAAAATTTTTCAAGTGAATTTTAAGCAACTTCGATGAGCTTCTCATAATTTCAAAATTTATTTGACTGTTATATTTGAAATTTAATTAATCAGTTGGAGATTTAATTGTTTAAGAATTTTTTCAACCATTTTAAATAGTGTACTGAGCAATTATTTTTCAATGTTTTCCTCGATGTCTTCATTGTCTTTTCATTGTCATAAATAAATTAAATTGATTAGATTTTTCATAATCTTAAGGGTTTTAGGTTATGCTCTGTATTATATTTTTCTTTCCCTAGTTCTCTAGGAAAAGATCATAAATCTTCATCGGATGTTCTTAGACCAAGGAAATGGGGATATTTTTTTGACCTTCTGAAATCACGTATCCAGTAAAGGATATCCAGTGCCATGAAATAGTTGCAATTTTTTAAAATATTTTAATCATTTCCTACTTATTTGGTTCTGTCATTCGAAGAAAACTCACGTTGCTAACTGTCTAACAATTTTAGTCGTTTGATATTAACCCTTTCTCTAAATTACCGATGGTTACTTTTTAGATAATTTTAAGATCATTCAAATTAATTAGTTGGAATACTACAAATGATTAATCACAAATCTCTTCTTTCTCTGTAAAATCTTTCATTTATCTCTTTCTCTGATCTCTGTAGTAATTTTTGCATAAATGATATGCTTATGTCTATAACGTTCACAACATTAGTATGTATTTAATTTAGTTCAATCATGTTTTATGCATGGTTGGTTGATTTATTCGATCTCGCCAACATTCGTTCTTTTTCGAGCTTTTTCTTCTCGTTGTCGAATTACTTGCTGACTTGAATGAAAATGATTTTGCGTGCTGCGGAGACGATTAAAACGACAAGGTAAAGCATTGAAAAATATATATCGATCAGTGTTCACCATCTCTAATGCTTTTTAATTGCTTCATTGTAATTTAATCTGTACAAAATAAACAATCATTTCATGATTTAGACAGTGCTGTAGACAAGCTTTCTTTGAAGTTTGAAAGTAAACGAATGAGGCATTCTCATAAATTTTCAAAGTACAAAATCGTAAAATCGAAAGGTTGTGAAACACTTTTGGATTGATTATAAATTGTCCTTAACTAAATTCATTGTTTAACATACAGAGTTCATCTGTTATCAAAATTCTTATTATATCAATCCATACAATAGAATACGATGACCTATTCTTTTTACCTGTATTTTATTGCTTTTATAGGCTGCTTTTAATTTTTTACTTTTTGCACTCATCAACTTTTGCATAGCTCATCCTTTTTTCATCCTCTTCTAGTCTTTTATTATATCACATTTAAATTGTATATATATATATATATATTTTTTTTTTTCTTTTTCATTTCTCTCTACTATCTTTTTGCTTATACTCTTGTAATAAATGGCCCATTTAGCTTGTGAACATAACATAATGAGCTGACAAATATACATGTACATTCATTTGCAATAGATAAACAGGTATACATATATATGTGTAAATGTTAACATTATTACAAATGAAGGAATAGGTTAGCACGGTTTTGTAAACGAAGATTTAATACATTGCTTTAAAATTATTTCATTACTTTTGTCATTTAAGCAAATAAAGTTATGTAGTACTTTAAGAGTATCTTACCTCTTGAAATTTATGTAACATTTCAGAATACAATTTGCTAAAACTATAGAATCAACAACGAATCAGTTAAGATTTGTTGAGAAATTTTGGTTAAACTGATAAATGCGAATCTTTTATTTGATTAGATCATTAAATTGAACGGAAATGAAATCTGGAAGTTGCTAATTTGTTGTAAAACTTTTGGAAATATGTTTTTTTTTTTTTTATCTCCAGTTTTCATTGGACGATTTTTTCTCTATTTTCTGACAAGTAATCACCGTAATTCACAATATCAACCCTGATCGATCATTGTTTTACAATGCATCTATGAAGCCATTCTTTGTGCGTATTAGCGTCGCAAATAAGCTTTGTTACAATGTTACCCGCAGTCTATCATCATTCATTAATTGTACATTATTGCGATCATCTGATTATCGCTGACGTTTTTCTTATGAGATTACCTAAACTTTTCAATAATATCATTTTCATTTCTCACATTCCTTTGCCATTTCCGTTTGACTACGATACTTTTATTGAATTTTGCGCATGATATGTATTATCATAAATGCACTGATAAGTTTTATCCTTATTGTCGCAATAAATCTCGCGAATTCCTTGTAAAATTCAAAAAAAAAAGAAACAAAAAAAAAAAAAACAAAAGAAAAAAAGAAAAACTAAGGAATGGATTGAGAAACGATCAAGATTTCCAATTAATCTTTATGTAACGATGTCATATAGTGCTTATGACATAACTGAAGGATGTATTTTTCAACAGTCTAAAGTAAATTGGGAAGCATTTATATCGTTGTTATAGAATGAAATTTTAATCTAAAAAAAAAAAAAAAAAGAAAAAAATGAAAAGTCAATAGCAATAAGGTACAAGTTTAATCATAGGATGAAACATAGACTGTTGTTAAATGGATTTTTGTGTATCTGAACTATCTTAGCTTAATGATACTAATACTTTTTTTTCTTTTAATTCTATATTTAATTATTTTACGTTTAATATAGGTTAAAAGAAAGAAAAAAGATTTTCGAACAAATAATAATGCAACGGATTTCCCATGATTTACGCTCTCATTGAATGAAATAATATAATTCTAAATTAAAAAATGATCCGATTATTTCAATTTATTTATTTCATTCGATTTTTGAATGAATAGATCAGCACTCTTCTCTGATCATTCATCTACGTAATCGTGTAATATCATCTTTTCGATTAACGTTAAAACGAATGCATACGTACCGATATTTTCATTAAGGTAATGATTAACCGAAAGATTATAGTATACTAGATTAAAATATATTAAATGAATGATAAGGTAAAATGAAATTGATTGAAATGAATTGAACTAATTGGAATGATATTTGAAAATGAATAAATTAAAAAATTAAAATTAAACTAAATAATGTTTTATAACTATTATCCTTTCATTATCATCATCATCATCATCATCATCATTATCATAAAGTTTATGAATTCAATTTCAATTCCAATATTTTATAATTCAATTTAATTTCATTTCTTACTCAAATAAACTAATTGTTATTTGATTAGCCTATTCCATTCCTTTCAATGTATTTTATATTTATTATTATTTGTTCATTCTTCTTCCAATGTGTTTATTGGGAAAAAAATTTTTGTGTTTCGGATAATGATGACGGCATTCGCTCCTCTTTCCATGGGGTGACATCGAAAATATTGATTCCGCTTTGCCATCCGTAATATGTATATATATATATATATTTATATATCTATATATAAATATATGGGCATTTCTCTCCAGTGGGTTAGTAGTCAAGATAGGCCTAGTAGAATCGACCAATCTAAAGGCCTTTTTTTTCTTTTTTTTTTTTTTTTTTTGTTGCTTAAAATAAAGCTCATTGGCTTTTTGCAGTTGATTCAATGCCTCAGTGTTGTTATTTGTCAAATTGTCTTTCATTGATACCATTATTTAATCTATTCTTTTTCCTTTTCTCTCGTTTCTGTCGTTTCTTTTTCTTTTTTCCTTTTTTTTTTTTTTTGAAAAATTTAGTATATAAGTTAGCAATGAGAAGTAAACAACTAAGAAGAGAAGAGGTGGAGCAAAAACGAATTAAATTTTATTCGATAAACCATTTCGAGGAAAAACGAATAGTTCTATTGGGAAAAAAGAGAGAAAGAGCGAAAGAGAAAAAGAAAAAAGCGAAAGCTTTTATTAGAATTTTAATTTTTAATTTGAAATTTTTAAATTTCCATTTTTATATTACTCGTTCTTTTCTTCATAATTACAAAATGTTTTATTTACACAAAATGTTCAGAGCCATCTGTATGTTCTTTTTTTTTTTTTTGCTAACAAATGATACAAACAATCATTATTGGAAATGAAAAAAAAAAAAAGAAAAGAATTCATATCATTCCTGAGAGAAAAAGATTTCTCAAAATTGATACTTTTCAGGATTAAAGTTTTTCCTTTTTTTTCTCTTCCGGAATAATTGAATTTTTCGATGTCTTGAAAATGTTCTACTGCTATATAAAATTTCCTAGCATGAAAGTATAGAATTTTAATTTTTAATTTTAAACTTTTAAAATTTTGTTGTCAAATCTACCAGAATGATCTGATGAGTTAGATCATTCAGTATCTTTCGAATCATTTGAAATAAGGTGGGAAGATTGGAGTGCCACACGATATAAATAGCCAAATCGACTGTCTGTTTAGACTTGCATTGATTTGGCTTGTTGTTTGCATTAGCCTATACTGCATCATCAATTCCTTCTTAGCTTACTTCAACCTTCCGGTATATCTTTATGTTTTGCTATGCTTAATTCTATTCAATTAATTATCCCAGTGTTTTTTTTTTCCTTTTTCTTGAACGAATATAAATTTAAGCATAGAATCATTATTGTTTTTCCATTTAATTTCTGATATTTTTTAGTATTCATCCATCTCTCTCTAATAATGGCGTAAATTTCGCATATTTACTTTATTTCCTTATTTCCGTAATCTTAAATGTATCTCAAATGTTAATTACTCAATTATTACTTATACATAAAATTTTCAACTACTATGTACGTCATATATATCCTATAAGTTTTTTGAAAAAAAAAAAAAATCCAAAAAATTTTTTGCGCAATTTTTTTTTCTTCATTTAAGATTTAAACATTTGTATCTTTTGTTGATTCACACTTGAACATTTAACTTTTACTTACATTTTTAAGGGTGAAGTATTATTTGCATACATTCTGCAACTTGTACCACATACACTATAAACATTCCAGAAGTTTAAAAAAAAAATCCGAAAAATTTTTGCGCAAATTTTTTTTTTCTTTTTTTCTTTTGCAAAAAATTATTGACCATTGTATTTTCATCAAACATTCTTTCATTGCTTTCTTCTAATACTAAATATTTGTTAAATGCATGAAAATAATTTAATGATTAGTATAACTTATTACTATTTACATTATTGGCAATGTTATAAGAGTTTAATTTGTTTTCTGTTTACCATTTATCGAATGTATGAATAATTGAATTATACAACGATCATTTGAATATAAAACAAATGGAAAAAGGAGAGAAAGTAATAGAAATAGAGAAGATGAAAAGTTAAAATGGATTGATTTGAAGGCAAATTACATTGTCAATCACATTGTATCATTTACCTGGAATCATCTGGAAAATTTATTATACCATGCCAAAAAATTCACTGTCAACATTCCTTTCATGATCTTTGAACTAATTATAATGGTAAATATATACAATTATTATCAATAATATTTTTTTTTTTTTTTTTTTAAATTCACATATATATATATGTTTATTTGTTTATTATTTAAATTTTAACTTTGTTTTAATTATCGTATCTATTCCAAAAATCATATTTAAATGATCAAAAATTATTAAAGTATATTTGTTGATGAAAAAGTGTTAAATATAAATCAAAATATTAAGATTTGTTCTGAATACGATAAAATGGATGATTATGGCTTAAGGATAAAAAGAATGATGATAGAACAATTCGTATCTTTATGACAACATCAACAATTAGCCATAATACACCTCTTACTGTACCTCAACTTGTCCAAATTTGTATCACATTTTTTGGTCAGTTCATTATTTTTCTTCTTTTTTTTCTTTTTTTTTTTTTTTTTAAAACCAAAAATCGAATGGAATTTTCATCCATTAATGGGATTATGAAATTAAAATATTACTGAATGATAACAATTCAATGATGTAAATTTTTCATCCAAAAAATTAAACAGTATAAAATGAAAATCTCTCATATTGAATCAATGATAATTTAATTTACTAATGGTTTAAAATAACAGATAATTAATTAATTGGTCAATTGCTGATATCATGATATTAATATTTAATTTTTACACTATTACTTGCTTATCATAAATTAATAAATGAGAAAATAAGAATTTCATATTCTAAAATAATTTCAATTTCAGATGGTGACGAAGATGTAGGAAAAGATTCTCTCCCATGGGCATTGTTTCACGTTCATGAATGGTTTGTCAACAGTTGTGAACTGATGGCACATTTCATATCAATTTTTCTAGTAAATCTTTTTTTTTTTTTTTTTTAATTTCGCCATTAAATTCGATGTTCATTAAAATCATTTTGAGTTTTCAATATTATTGTTTTTTCACATTTTCGATATTTCACCATATTCATTGTTACATTGTCATTTTATATGATTTAAATTAAAATTTCGAAGTTCTTCCTCAAAAATCAATAAATGATCGCTTTAATGCTTGAGTTTTAACGCATAATCTTAAAGTTAGCGAAATAAAGTGTTAATTAATTTATACATTGTCTTAATTAATTTTAATTTAATCTTAATTTATCTTTCTGTAGTGATATTATCTTAGTTTATTAATTTTTTACGCGATCTATCAGATAGTTAAACTGAAGAAAATCCAACAATTCTTTTAAAAAACTAATTCCACATAAACTTCTTCTAAAATGCTGTATCTTTTTTTTTTTTTTTTACTATTTTAACTGTGAAATAGCCTTTAGGTTGATGAAATTATTGAAAAAAACAAGACGCTATACATGCAAAATGTTTTTAAATATAAGTGCATTTATTTGTCAAGATGAATTGAATGAAAAGTATAAATGAAGGAGAGAAGATTTTTAGTTCTATTTGAATTTTGAGTTTTATTCTGAGTTCCATTTAAATTTAAAATCGCAATGGTTCGAAATATTGTATGGATAGATGCATACTATAGTAACTCTGATAGCATTTTTCGTTCATTTCATGAAATAAGTGAAAAAAAGGAATTAAGGTCAATGAAATTGTCATTGATCTTAACTCTTTTTTCCATTAATAGAGTAGCAGGGAGTTGTAATGATAGTTCCATGGATAGAATTTACAAATTTTAATTAAGTAAGAGATTATTTCAATATCTCTGTTTAGGATGCGGAAAATGGTACTCGTTTACGGATATGTCGAGCAGTAGGATACTGGATTCGGATATGTCCAACACATTTTGATGCATCTTTATGTAAGCTTGTTGAACGCCTTAAATTGCTAGCTGTATCGAGAAATATCCCCAATTCTTCTGTACTGCTTGACCTCTCATCATTGTAAGTTTACTTGCTGTAATGTTCTCCTTCTAGAAGAAATAAAATTTGTCCGTATAATTCTAAATTCAGCAAATTTTATTTTAGGCTAAATTAGATCATTTGTTAGGTTTGTTAGATTATTAAACTTGTCCCAGTCAAACCATTATGCTAGTCTTTATCACATCACAATATTTCCTCTTTTATCATGAAATTTGTAAAATTTATCCATGTTTGTTTTTGCAGAGAATTTTCGCAAAATTTCAAAAAATTTTAAATATTATTCAGTATCATCATTCTTTTTATTTCAAAAATTAAGCCTAACTGATAAAGCTACTTCTGTACACATGGCTTTATCCCATCAAATTTCATTTTTGACCTCTTCAAAGTTAAATGTTGTTTTAAATTACTGTTAATTTGTTCTCTGAAGTGTTCCACAAAATTGCAGTATCAACAATGATACATATGTACTGATAGAAGATTGAATTACAAGCCTTAACAGATTATCTATTCTTGCAGGATTTAAATCTTGTTGAGAATATTAATTGATTTTAGGCCTTCTTATTCGTGGCTTCGAAATGTTTCCGTTAGAAATCCTGTCAGTCGACAATGTTCGTTATCATTTGATCAATGGAGCCCTGAAGAGATTGCTGTATCATTGAGTCATATTGATTATAAAGCTTTATTCAGGATTCCAGTGAGTGATTTCCGGAAAATAATTCTTTCACTTTTTCAAAATTTTACCTCATAATTAATTTGAATGAACAATAATTTGTAAATTTTAGATCAGCGAACTGAAGCAGTACTGTATAGATGGCAATCTTTCACATACGCCTCTCTTAGAGAGATCTATTTCAATTTTCAATGTAAATTATATGGCTTATTTAAATTGCTAAAACTATGTTGCCAAGATGAATCATACTAAATACTTATCATTTAGATTAACATAAAGCTGTTAAATTAAGCTGTAAAATTAAAATATGATAGAAATTGGTAAGCAATTAAATTTGGTATTATTTGAAAAAGAAAAAAATATCATCTCTATCATTTCGGATATATTTTAACATCACAAAAATACACTATATCGGATTATATATTTAGTAGCATTCTATTTTTGCATAAAAAGAAATAAACAGGAAATTTTGAAATAATCTTTCTTGCTACAAACTGGAATACTAATTTGTTTTCATGATTACTTAGTTGTAGTTTAATCTTCCGATTTTACAAATATTCCGGAATAATCGCTTGAATTACAGAGTTTATCAAACTGGGTGCAATGTATGATTTTGAATAAGGGAACGCCTGTTGAACGTGCTGAAATGATTACTAAATTCACTCATGTGGCAAAGGTTTGTCATTATTGCTGTTAAATCACTTCATTTCCGATTTTCAAAATCAGAAAGTACAGATATTCCGGATTATCCTAATAGCCTCTTCTCTTTTCTACTCGATTTTGTCGCTTCCATTTCATACCTCAATCTGAAATTTCCCTATAATCTACAATTGTTAGTGTAATATTGTAAAAGAAAATTAATTTATAATCAATTTAAATCATTTACTTGCTAATTTTGAGCCATCTCGTTTATGAATACATAAAGTATTTTCATACCAAATTATCTATAGCATATTTCTCAAGTCTCAAGAGCAATTGAATAACAATAAGGGCCTGAAGATTTTAACACTTACGTTCCTTTCAAGTCCTACTTGGCTCCTCTATAGCAAATTTGATTGTAGTGCCTCAGGCGAATGAATAATTTCAATACTTTAATGGCTGTTATTGGTGGCGTAACACATAGTAACATTGCTCGATTATCAAAAACGTCATCTGCTTTGTCAAGTGAATTGAAAAAAGTTTGTTTTATTATCATTTTAATCTATAACCTTTTCATCATTAATATTCTAAGCTAATAAATTCAATTATTTGTTTATTTATTTGGTTCATTTATTAGCATTTTTTTCATTCATTTTTAGCAAATCTCAATTACCTCGAAGATTACAAAATAAATTCATTTTTTATTGCAAAGAACTGGAACAAGCAGCTTTGTAATTGGAATTAAATTAATTAATTGACACCTATTCTTCGAAACAACCATTACTCATTTTGATTTTTAATGCAATATTAGTAAAGCAAACTCATCGAGTCCTTCATTAATTTTTTCGTCATTACCAAATGATTTCAATATTATTATTCTTTCCAAAAATCATTTTTTGTCATAACAGTATGTGATATTTTATTATGAATGATAAATTCGTGATTATTTGAAAATTTTTTCTCCAAACTTTTATATGATTAAAAATTTCTGATATCATAACTACTTTTAATAATATTATAAATGATTTCTTATATATCCTATACAAATTGTATATTTCATATATCATTCCAAAGATATTGAAATTTTAAATATAAACAATTATTTCATTTATAATAATTATTGCGACACTCTTTGTATCTTTCATTTATATTCATATTTATGATTATACTACTACAGTAATGATCACAGTGACATATAGAAAATTATTCCAGGAGCTTAATCATTTCACACAACTTCTCTCTTCAACTTCAAATTTTGCTTGTTATCGGAAAGCATTGCATGAAAGTTCGGGATCGTTCTGCATTCCAATCATGTAAGTTCTCCTTAATATTTAATAGTGAAAAAGGTATATCCTTTACCTTTACATTTATTATATTAAGTTTATTTTGCAACTTCTTTACAACATTCGTATTTTAAACAATATTGAATTGATTATCATATCATTTAATAATATAATCGACATTTTAGTATCATTAAGATTTCAAAATTTTTGACCTCAATAAGGTTACTGAAATTATCTGTATTTTCTACAGTATCCGTTTAGATCTTAATATAATTATATGCTTGACGGAATCTTACAGTAGTCCCCTGATGGAAATTGACCATCAAATTATTTTGTTTAACTATTGATCAAGTCATAGTTATTTCGGTTAGCTTGACGTTAATTAGTTAAAGAACAAAGACGTTTTTTTTTCTGGTTAGCAAAAGTTCATGTCGCATGAGGGAATATGCCATATCACTTATTGATTTCATGATAATTCATTTCTTAAGCATGGAATCATTGGCCTTCTGACATTTCGAATCCCGAACTCAAAATGCAGTCACTCTTAGCTTCTTATTTTTTAAATATTTTCATCAGCAATTTTCAACAACTGTTAGTTGTAACAAATGATCACTTGCAGGGGTGTCCATTTGAAAGATCTGATAAGTTTGCTGATAAAAAATCAGGAATCTGAGCATTGCTGCCTTGTTTCATACCGAAAAATCCCATATTTAGCTGTTCATTTATCATATTTTGTCAATTTTAATCGTACTCCTCACAATTTTCCCGATGCTAACATTGATCTCATTGATACGCTCAAGGTATGAAAATTGTTTTGTCTAAATTTCCTTGGAATCAAATTCAAATTTCTGATTTGAGTACAGAATAAACAGGAAAAAGAAAGGCATATCCGATAAATAGGATAATCGTTATATTTCTGCAAGTTTTTATGGTATAGAATCAATTTCTAAACTTATAATAATTAAATTCCTTTCCGTCTTTTCTTTTTTTTTTTAAAAAAAAATGATGAAATTACTTACAGGTTTCATTAGATATCAGGTATAACGAAGATGATATTTATCGCCTTTCTCTAAAACATGAACCTCGTACACTTCTTAGTGTAAGTTTAATACTTCAAATTACTACTATTTAAAAAATGAAATGAATAAAAAACCAAACAAATTAACTATATGTAAATCTTACTGAGAAAAGGAAATCAGTAAATCGGTAAATAGTAAAATTACTTACTTGTTTCAAGTACCATATGTGAATATTGGTGAAGATCTGATAAACTAAATTGTTTTCTTCATGCATATATTAGGTTTTCTTTTTTTTTCTTTTCTTAGCAGTTTCAAAGTTCAACAAAACCGGTATTATTTGCGGATTGGGCATCGGGTGTGAGTAGTACGTTGGATTCAGAAATTGTCAACAAACATATTACCGCAATGGTGGAAGCTGTATTTAAAAATTATGACCACAATAAAGATGGTTCCATTTCTCAAAGTGAATTTCAACAAATTTCAACTAATTTTCCATTCATTGCTCCTTTTGGAACTATCGATACTGACAAGTAAGCACTTATTATTGTTTTCTTTGGGAGAAGATTTGAAATTGAAAGAAAAAGAGGAGGAAAAAGTGATGAAAGTGTTTACTTTATTTTTTAAAGTTTCTTCTTTCAAAAAATCAATTCATTGCGGAAAACTGAACTCGAACTTTCATTGTTAAATTAAGGTTAGATAAATAAATTGGGAAAAAAATAATTTATGATCAGATTATTAAATTAAGATCAAATAAATATTTCATTGCTAATATGTAGGATATAAGCACTGGTAAAATTTATGAAATCAAACCTAAAAAACAATAATGAAACCAACATCGAACATATATCGCAATTTTCGGATAGTGTTAGAAGTTTAATCCTAAATTCTACTATTAATATGCTAATGTACGAATAACATTTCATACAATCTACAAAATGCGAAATAAGTCAAAAGAGCTGAGAAGGAAAAAAAATTAGGTTAAACGCATGAATTCAATCACTGAATCAATTATATGATAAATCTGAAAAAAAAAAAAAAAAAAAAAAAAACTATATCTATCAGTACTGTTCGGATAATCGTAATTATCTTAATAAATGACCAAATTTAAAATTTTCTTAGAATTTTGAAAACAACAGAAGATTTATTTAATTTTTGCGTATTTATTTGATAAATAATATCAAGTTTTTGCAGGGATGGATTTATTAGTAAATCTGAAATGAATGCTTATTTCATCAAAATCTGCAAGCAATCGATAGATTTCCGCCGTGAATTTCAGCATAATTTTCATGAAACAACTTTTTTGACACCTTCAATATGTGCTCATTGTGACAAATTAGTAAGTTATGTTTTTTAAAAGAAAAAAAAAAAAAGAAAAAATTCCCTGTTAATCAATATTGGTACTTATAAATGTTAGATATAATTTGTAAATTATGTTAAATTCTTTGCTTTTTAAATAATAGTTCCAAATGCTTATCGTTATTGAACATTACATACCAAAAATACTTAAATTATTCTTTTCTTCTTTTTAGTTTCCATCTTCCTGCGATTAATTTATCGTATCATAATTACAGTAATTTACGATAACATAAAAGCTATTTCTTGTAGGATCTTTATATATTATCTTAAATTTTTTTACAGTTATGGGGTATAATTCGGCAAGGTTTCAAATGTCATAATTGTGGACTTACTGTACATCGAGCTTGTAGAGACAGCGTTGTTGTAGAATGTCGTCGAATCAATAACTGGAAAACTACAGTAACGGAATCAACACGAACAAGCCGAAAGCTTTTGCCTGGCATCAAGTACGTTTTTGAAAATTTAAAATTCCCACATATAATTTCAATTTCAATTTCAACCAAGAAATCAAAGAGTTTTTAACAAAGTGACATTCGAATTGCATTTGATTGTTCTCATGCATCCATCACCGAGATTTTAGCAACTTTTAGGTTGGACGGAGCGGTTTGACGGCTGTTGCTATGGGCTACATTTAAGAGGCTTCCGTTTGTTCGACGTCCAATAGTGGCGTCGCAAAATTACCAGAAGCAATTCATTTGAATATCATCAGGACCGAACTGTCCTGATGATATTCTCATATGTGTTAGCAAAAGAAAAATCACTAAGTTGACGAGGTTATGATATGATACATTTCTTCTCCCTTCGTCATTCGTACCTATTTCATAAATTCAATTCCCAATTTGATGATAACTCTTTTATATCAAATATTCCTCCTTTTTATTATCATATTTAGAGTTGTTTCTATTCTGTCCAAAACATATCTCTTATTTCCAGATCAATTTCTCGATTACGTGCAACTAGTACCACATCAGAGCATGATCCAACGGATGATAGGACAACAGAATGTTTCGCATCTGCTGCATGCAAGATGTTGTTGCATCTACGACCGAATTCCAAAAAGAATCGTCCTCGTTCTGATACAGGCTGTTATTATCAGTAAGTTGTTGAAATTAGCATCACTCATTGTTTCCTATTTAAAGGATGGCTAATTAATTGTTAGAATTATTTTAGTTTTACATTGTTCTACGGAATTTCCATCTAACAAAAAATTGATGATTGTGCTATTGAATGTTGCGTTTTCATATTTTCCATCGTTTCTTACGATGATTTTTTTCAAAAATCATTGTAGGATTGGCTTTCATGAAGGATCGATAAGGAATAATTAATATCTTTAATGAAATATCGATAAGGAATATCACATAACTTCCTTAAATCAAACAACTAAAAGGTAATTCGAATATTTTAAGGGTAACAAGTTCACCTGAATCACCGAATACAGATGTTGCACCATCTTTGGCATGTGAAGAAGTATTCGAAGATGATTCCTCATGTATATCGCTTTCCGAAATGAATGATCCAAGTAGCACTTTACGATAATGAATAAAAATGTTTACTGTTTCTGTATTTTGTTCAAATTTGTTAGATCATTGATGGAAGTTATTGACTTTGTGTGATACTGATAGCTTTATTTCAGTTTAATTTGTTGCAAAGTTAGTTCCTATACCGTGGTAGTAAATGCAAGAGAAAAGGGATCTTTTTCCGAATTATAATTTGTACTTACTACTAAGTAAAATAATTATTATTTTCCATTACAGCAAGCATTAATAAGCTAAGTGATTCAGTAACTTATCAAATTTCATCAAATTGTATTCGAATATCGCTTATTGATCTTTTTCATTCAAAAAGATGATATTTGTAGTTACTTGTTCCAAAACCAGAATTGCTAAATTATTTCATAATGCATAATTAGCAGAATATATTTTCTCATTTTTAATTGAACCAAAGTTAATGTTGAAATCTGTAATTATAGTCTAATATGTAAATTATAATGCGTAAATTATAATGTTATCGTTTACTACGGGTATATTTTTGATTAATTTATTTCATGGTACTATTTTCTCTTTGAATCATTATTCTGATAAAAGCTTTCAAAAATGATATTCGGTATGGACATCAACAATTAGTGTGATACATTGTTTATGGTATTTGATAATAATGGGGATTTTATTGAGGAAATTCAGCATTTCAACATATCATAGATAAGTTGAAATTCACATTAGATGTGATTTTATGGTATTTGTTAAGTGAAGAAAATTATCAACTTGATTGAAATATTTGAATCGACAAGTCACCATGAAAGTGTTAAGAAAGAGGATCTGGTAAGCTTTTTCCAATTATTAGTCTATCACTAAGCTTAGTTTTAGGCCTAATCAAGCAGAATGAAACCTAAATAATTATGCCTATGATACTACTCATAGAGATTCGATATGAAGAAAGTGATACAATTTAAAATTATAAAAAAAAAATCTATATATATTCTTTTATTATATTTTAATTTATAAATTGTTGCTTAGAAATGTTTTCCTTAGAAATATCAATTATCTTTTTATTCAAATATAGCAAAAATGATATTGGATTGATTTTTCTCGATTTATTCTGCGATCAAATTTCTCGTTTTCAAAATATCATCTGAATGTTAGAAACAATAGTATGATGATGAGAGGAAATGAGTTGAATCCGAAATGGTCAGATAATATCAGATATAGAGATGGAAAAAATCGGTGAAGGTTGAAGATCTGCTGCTAACTACTCATTGAGTAGCTTGAGTGATGATGATGACGATGATGTTGATGACATACACTTGGGCAGAGGGAGAAAGAGACAAGAGGTGAAGCGAACTGACCGATCGTCTGGTCATTCGTCCAGCTAAAACAGGCGGTTTTCAGAAGGAAGGAAGGAAATAGCATAAACGAATATTAATTATATCCACTATTGATTCAATGAACATCATTGGAAGAACATTTGTTTCGATTTTGCTATTAACCTTTCTGAGTTGTCACTTTTTTGCTCGATCGGAAATTTGCTATCGATGTGCTAACGAATTCATTGTTATGGTTGGATATTTTTATTTTTTTGAATTTATTTTAAATAAATGTACTGATAAATGTGAACAATAAATGAGTCGAGAAAAAAAATCTCTTCGTTAGTAAGCTAAGGTAATTAGGCTTTTTGAATTAGCCACAGCTTGACCTACTAATTGATTAGAGAAAACAATTTTAGCAGGATAGCATATCATGAAATTTTTTAGATTCCCTTAGCCAGTTGTTTTCGTCATTATTTACAATGTGTGTTATATCTTGTTTATTATTTACAACATTTTATTAGCTGATAATAAATTATTTATTTTATTTTCTATTTCAAACAAATCGTTGTTCTGCATTGGATTTCACTAAAAACTTTGTAGAAAGAGAGATTCTAACTCTAATAATTCTTTGATCGAGAATTGTAACATTTCATGGAACAAATAATTACTTCATATTACAATAAAGTGTTCAAATGATTGAACACTTCATTGTTCAAGGTTGATTGTTTGCTGAATTTAAGAACTTAATTAATTTTCGTTGAAATTTTCAGTACTGGGGACGTTTTCTTCCAATTCAAGCAGAAGATGAATTAGTTGCCGATTCGGCATGTATTAAAATTGATGAAAGATCGGAAGAAGTACGATGTGTTGGCCCATGCTTAACATTGAATGTCACTGCTGATAAAGGTAACAGGACTCGAACTATAGGTATGCATTACTTCTTATCACCTTTATCCATTGATAAATCAAATTTATGCAAAGATATAATAAGATCTGACAAATCAATGTACCATCCCGATGTGGCGATCTACGTAACTGCCGGAAGTGATTTTCTTCAACAACATTTTAGTATTTTGTTTTCAAAAACTTGATTAATTTTCATTAATTCGTTGAAGAATTCCTTCTTTAAAAATTTTTGAAATATGGTAAATTGGTAAAACGCATAGCTATATGACAATTTTTTTTTTAGGAATGATGCGAGATTGTCAAAAAAAGTACTATAGTCGGGATTCGGTTAATGACGGAGGAAATCGTAGATGCCGAAATCAAACCGTTAAAGTTCGCCAACATGTACTGAATGCCGAGTATTGCTTTTGTTTGGGAAGTTACTGTAATGGTGACGGTGATTCATTGAATAAGTCAGTGAATGAATTGCGAAAAACATCGAAATATACGACAATTCGAAATCATCAACGGAATGGTACCAAAATAGGATGGTCTTTGTGCAGTGTTCAGTATTTGATTTTTGTTTATGTAGTATGTTTGAAATTACGTTTGGTTAGTTTATTGGATATTTGAGTGATATGTGATATTGTTGGATATTGTTGCATTGTTATGTGATGATTTGTTACTTTGATGATTTGTGAATGTTTGAACCGGTCTTGAGTACATAATATGAACCGGTCTTGAGTAAGCTTTATCCACTGGAAATAGTGCAATCTTATTGGAATAGATAGAGTGAAAGAGCTGAAAATACAGCAACCGGTTAAAAGTGATGGTAAGTTCAGATGGACAATAAATAAAAGCGATAGATTGGAGATTCTTTCTCAGCTTTAACGAAAATGAATCAACAAAAGGAAAAGTTGACCTTTTGTTACATCTTTAAGCATATACAACGATCCGATTTTATAATCATGAAGAAGGGATGTTGTGAGCTATACTATTGTCACTTCACGATTCATGGAGATGACTACGACTTTTTACTTGCTACTTGATTCGTGTTCCGGAAAAGGGATCGATATGAGCTAAATAATGTGAAATTGTTCCTGTCTCATCTTCATTTCCATAAATACAAGCCAAATATATCACGATCAGCGAACTTTCTGGACCGTACACTACGACTCTGAAAAAAAAAAAAAGAAAAGAAAAAACAACCTGACAATGTTATCACCTGCAATTCAAGCAACTTAGGAGAGGATAAATTTGAATTTTTAAATTCTAGTAGAAAACAAAAGACATAAAGCTAACATAAATGATTACGAGTCAAAGCAGCAGCTAACGTGAAGATTTTTAAGCCTTGCAATAACTCTTCGATTCAACCCTTTTCACATTGAACCTTTTCTTCTTCATGACCTCTGATGCAAATCAATGATTGTTGTGTCCAATTTTTCTACTGTTTACCGTTTTACCGAATATAGCATCCCGTTCACATCTTTTAATACCTATCATTGGTCAACGCTAACTAACTGATACTAAAAGATATCCTCTTAAACCTATATTTTACGACACTCATTTACCTTTAGTATTTTGTGTCTTTTGATCCATGAAAATTTGCAACAGTTGTGGTTTCTCTCATTCATTCAATAAGAATTTTTTAAAATTATTTTATCAATGTCATATATGCGATGATTTTCATTGTCTTCTGGCACAAAAGAATATCTATCCATGCTTGAAAGCATCTAAGTGCTTCTTCCTAACATCTTAGCGCTTTCCGTTGTAACATTTTTCTGAAGGCCTAATACGGATTGATGTAGTTGGTAGATAGGTAAGTAGTAAATCATTTCACCGGTTACGTTGTACCTCACCTCTTCTGTTTCTTTTCCAACTGAATTCTGAACGTTTCTTCGTATTTTTTAAAAAAGCGATTTTAGTACCGACTTCAATCCGTCCAAAAATCAAGTTCAAAATTGCTTGTTAAATATGGAACAGTTCGTTTTCGAGATCAACTGATAATTATCTTCTCATCGAACATGATTTTTAAATTGTTCTATGGGTCAATTGATCATTATCATCTTCTCTTTTCTTAGAATCTTCCAATATTTTCTCTCACTCAAAATTGATTAATTTCCTCATCATTTTCATTCAACATATTCATTCTTCCATGTTAGTATCAGATAATCTTTACCTACTATCATAAATCGTTAAAAGATCATTACTGCTAACTGAATGGAAGTGTTCCGGAACAAGAGAAATGTATGATATATGCTAGAAGGTAACTTGTTATCAGCATTCTGTGGTTTGACCAAATAGTATCAATCAAATTTTCGGAAAAATTTATGTTTCATTAGGCAAGAATTAACTCATGGAGGTGAAAATGATTAGAAAATCTTCCTGAATAAGTTAAGTATTTTTTTTAAGAACAGATTGCAAATATATGGGACAATCTCTCTCCCTCTCATTCTCTTTCCCTTTCTTTCTCCTCCTGTCCCTCCCTTTCGTCATTTAGTGAATAATCATAATCTAAATTCAGGAAATCAGTTGATAAAATGATACCACAAAAATATGGGATATTTTTCCGAATATTCCGAATTGTTATTAACACAAGAAGTTAATGACGAAAATGCTGCAACAAACGGAAGGATACCGAAGACGGAAATTTGAGATACCGTAATGGGCAAGTCTTGGTGACGTTAAAGTTGGAAGTGTACTGACCACTGTTACTCATTGATTTTCTGGGACAGGAAGGGATAGATAGGTTAGATTGACGTTTGGATGGTATATCGATTTTACGTGTAATTTCACGTATGGTTTGTTGTCTTTATCAGATGAAAACATGACATATTACGTTGTCATAAGACATGGTATTTGTGTGTGGGATTTAATAGTAACTTATTTCAGATTATTAATTTTCAATGAGATAGGTAGGATGTTTGCTTACCTGAGATTATGATTACAAATATGGATAGTATAATGGAAATTATGTGTTTGTTGAGATAGTAAAATTGAATTTTGCATTTGTTTCTTATTTATCGCTCTTTTGCAGTATCTGTCTGTCACAATATTATCATCCTTTCCGGAATAGATCATTTTCTACTTGACACAAGAATTTTCGAATTCGTCCGGAGGATTTCTACACTTTTCTGTTTTAACTAATCGTCCACGTATCTGTATTCATTTCAGAAATTAAGAGAATTGTTTGTGTTAGTAATGTCAGATCCGGTTGCGGAATTCTTGGCACGTGAGCAAGATGTTTTGGCTGGTATACAGGATGATTCGCTAGGAACTAGTCCTCCTCCGTATGTCAATAGTACTGGCAGTACCGATGCAGTTGATAACGGTACGTTTTAGAATGCATGGTATCGTTTTTATCTGTGATTTTGTGTCACATTCATCTCTCATTATGAGATGTCAAAGGAATATTGTGGTCATGATGATTGACATCAGAAACAGTATAGATTATCGGAAAACCCATTATGTATCTTCGGCCAAAACGTCTTGTTGAAAGAGAAAGTATGGAAATCTTGGAAAACGGCAAAGAATTTCATGAAATTGTCTCCAAAAAACCTCAAACAAGTCAAGAAGACTCTGCATTACACACCTGGTGGGATATTAATATGCAGTAGAAGTACTCTGTTACTTTGGATGCGATTTTTTGATGAGCGTTTATTTAACACTATTGAAAAAGTGAAGGAGTTTAAGGAATAGATTACTGAAATGATTATTAGATTTATTATAAGGTCGTTTTTTGTTTCTATTTGAAGGTATATCGGGTTTTAGGAAATGATATTGCTTATGTAAACGAAGCTCGTATGTTAAGCGGGACCAGTGATTCTGGTTTGGATCTTCCAGCACTGGCAAATGGTGTGCAACGCTCAAGCACAACTCCATCACCTTCTCTTGCAACAATGAATAATGCATCGAAACCGGAACCAGAGAAAATAAAAAAATGGCGAGAAGAGCAGAAAATAATGTTAGAGAAAAAAGGTGTGAGCTCGGTTATGCTCTTGGTTTTTTTTCGATATCTTACATAGGAAAAGTCAGGTGACGTTTTTTCCGCAATTCATAGTTCATCCGGATGGCATTTTCAAGAGGGAGATGAATGTACAACTTTGAGTATACAGTGTTAATTGCATAACGAATAATAATGCGTGAAGGAGCTAAAGGTCATGTCATGATAATATGTGTTATTGTCATTCGAAAGCATGAAAATGTTTATTCTGAATACAGCGACTAGTAAGGTAAACTGAACCTTGTAATCATTAGTGAGCTCGTTCAAGTTTGTCAGGATTATACACTTATTTAGTGAATCACTGGAGAAATAATAAGAGAAATAGGATTGTTAAGAAAGGAATAATTTAAGTAACTGTAATGGGCATGTTACAAAAAAGTGAAAAATCAATGGCATTATGTTGAAAGTTTTCATTTGCTCAGAGTATACTGCATATTTGATGGATGGCGTCTTCTAATAGGATGTGTATATAACATGATGTAAACATATTAGTTTTTATACAGGATTGACAGTTATCGATTTTTGCTGCAGATAAAAATGAAGAGAAAAAGAAGGAAGAAATGAGAGCCGCTGGTAAAAAAGAGTTGGAAGAATGGTATGCGCAAAGGGCAGAAAGACTTGCAAAAACTAGAGCAGCCAATCGGTAATTTTTTTTTAAGGTTTTCTACTTGTTCTTTTTATATAGATAGGTGATGCAGGTACAGGTGAGTTTCCAGAAATAAATGACGCTATTGAAGTCTGGAAAATATGTGTCTTAAACCGAAGATTTTGAAAATCCGAGGATAGCAGAAAAAATGTGTTCCTATTCATTTTTGAGTTAAATTTTGGTCGTTGTAATAGTATTAACATTTTTGATAGTGTTCATTTTGCTGAATGTTTAGCCGATTTTGCCGATCCAAAAGATGAATAGATTTTTAATCACTGCGGAGTATATAATACATAGATTACGAATGAAAATTTTTTTATCTCATACTACTTCAGCTCCACATCCACCATTATTACTGTTTACTGTTATTGATCACTGCTTCATAAATTTTAAGGAAAGCCGAAGAAGATTTCATTTCTGATCGTGAGGCCTTGAAAGATGGAGCTGAGTGGGAACGCATTGCTAAATTATGCGAATTTAGTGCTAAGAATTCGAAAACATCAAGTGATTTATCTCGGCTAAGGACTCTTCTTCTTAAACTCAAAACGCAAAAAGAATAAGTTATGTGGATTGTATTGTTTGAAGGTGCTAGTCGTATGCTTCTTTTCAGTGGTTCCATAATGGTGAATTTTTTCCTTCTCTAGGACTATCATTATGCTGCTAGTGAATCTGCAATATCACTTCTAATATTCCCAAAATTTCCTGTTTTTAATCTCCGTAATTATACCCTTATTCAGTTCAGTTACTTCCTGAAGCACATGTCATTTATATGCGGTAATTTTCGGTCTTTTTAATGTATAAGGTTAGTAGTTGACACGATGTAAACGTTAGGTCCAAAATGTATTGCTGCGAACCCATTTAGAGTCCATAGAGTTTCTGCTGGATTTTTAGCTATATGCAAGCTTATATGCTTGAATATTCAAGTTTTAGCAATATGGCATTTAATTCTCAAATGGTTTGTTATTTGCCTTTTTTTGGCCGTAAGAAGTTCTGGATTTTGAAAAGTAAGATTTTGACGGTGTCCGATATCGGATAATGCATTGGGATCCGAATCAAACGTCTTTTCTAGACTTGTCTTTTGCTTCCATGTGACAGGTTCGCTTCGCATTCCATAATACCTCTTCGCTTATTTCACATGCTAATATTTTGCATTATTTAGCTTTTCTAATTTATTTGCTGAGCAAACGAGTCCCGAACTGGGACCGGTAAAATGGAATATGTGATACATAAAGAGTGATGAATAACTGTGTACGTTTACTGTCCACTTTATTTCATGGGATCAGAATAATGACGTCATTTCGTCTATTCCCTCAAACTTTTCTTGCTATTTTAGTGAAATTTGGTGGTTTTCTATTAATATGCGCTACATTTCGAATGACTATGAAATCATGGATGTACCTTTTGTCCATCCGCCTAGCTCTATAACAGTTTTTTGTTTTGTGTTCATTCGGTCATGTTCACGTCACGCCTCTATAGAAGCATATCATGAGAGTGGTTTACCACCCTCACCTGAATTATTCTTCCATACAGTCCTAGCGTGTAACTGGCTTACTGTATTTACGTGACCTTTCGCGAGGACGTCATGTATAAATAGTTTGCCAAATTCACGTAATCGTTTGTGTTCACGCATCATATGAGTAGTTTATCGTATCTGCGTAATCATTTTGCAGTTTCTTTTTATTGTAAATTTCTTTTGCACAATTCATTTTCAAGCGTCCTATCTTTCATTTTTTTCAAGTAAAATACTTCGAAGTTCTTTTAAAAATTCACTTGTTCTTTACATTTTTAGGTTCCATATGTGGTTTTATTCATTGTTTCCTCCTGTATTTCTTATTCATTCTTTTTTTCACACTATAAAAAGACGGAAAAAGATAACTCATTGTGATGAAATAAAATATCATTTGTTGCAGAGCAATTTTAAAAATTTCTACTTTTGACGAATCAGAGATAGTTTGGATAATATCCAGAGAGTTTTATTTCAACTGTTTTTTTTTTTTTTTTTTTTTTTGTTTTCTCAGTTCAATGCATTGATTTGATGGTTTTTTTTTTCATGTTTTGGTATCATTAGCATCACGAGTGGTGCAAAATTGTGTGTAACGCTTTTGCTCAGCGAATAATTTGCCGGCGTTAAGTTAGAAAGGGTCGTAATTTTCGTCAGCAGTGATTGGGAAGGTATTGTTGCTTCATCTTTGGAGTGTTATTGCAAGAATCAAAGGTCAACCTCCAAAGAGTTGAGTTTACTCTGAAATACTAAAAGTAGAAGCCTCCAAACATTATGCTTTTGTTCACTATTAGGTACAAACGTTAGTGAACTAGGAGGAATGTTTTTCTGGAACTATGCAAAGCAATAATATGGGATTGATGCAAAAGTAACAAATTTGTTTACAATTTTGTATTGTTGAACTACGCTCTTTCATTTCATATTGGGCGACATTTAGGTAGCATATTGTAATTCATTTCAATATATATATGTGTGTGTGTGTGTTTTTTCTATTATTGGTATATTTTTAGACTGAGGAAGTTGTATCAGATGAAATGCTACTTCGTATGATTTTTTTTTCTTGTTGATTTGAAAATACTTCATCAGTAGATAAGGCAATTTGTGGTATCAAACAGTGCAATGTTGGATAAGAAGTTTTGTAAGGAGATGGAAGTAATGGAATTGAAGGATGTAGTGAGTGGTCACTTGAAGTTGGAAATGGCTAGTTGAAATCAATCAACGAACGAACAGAATGTTAACTACCTTTGGCAATTCAGTGGAATTGAAAAGATGAAAATACTTGATAAGTGGAAGATTTGTGAGTTGATGTTTAATAAAAAAAATTGTTATTTTGAGTTGTCATCTTCCCTTATTCTATGCAACACCATGGAGTGATTTTCTTGATTGAATTATAGGGTGTGATTAAAAATGGATTAGGTAATACTCGATGGCCATTTCAATGGTTAGATGAAGAAGCTCTAAAGTAAATTTTACAAAATCGAACTTGCACTGAAAAAGATCTTAGTTATCAGTTTGCTGGTCCATCTTCCAAAATCTCGATAAACTATTAAGAAGTATTCATAGTAAATCGACAAGCATTTGAAAACTGCAATTCCGTCAGATATTTCATTCTTCACAACAACTGATCAAACGTTAGAATATTAACGCTTCAAATGTTAAATGAATTTGGCTACTGTTTATCATATCTGTATTAATCATCTAACCGCTCTTTTAAATTCTATAATAACCTATGCTGGGAGCAGTAGGATAGATACAAGGAATGTTTTCCAAGATTTTATCGAATTTCAATGCATAAATTTCTGTGCTATAGGAATAAACAAGTTTATTGATTGTTTTTAGTTTCTTATTGATAAAAATACCTTTAAACTTAGTTGCAATTATAGAATTTATATATAAATTTAAGCTCCGGAACCGCTGTTACTTTTGCATCAATCTAATACAAATGAATGGTAAGATTGGAAATGATAGGCATATCTGTGTATGTTACCGTACATATTTAGTTTGAGCTGCTATTTAAGCCTTCGGCTACTTAGTCTGAGGTCTTGTTTACTTCACGATTGTTTAGTTCTAATCTGTGTTTCAATCCTTACTTCCACGAGTGTGTACTTATCAAGATTATTTGATGATCTGAATTAGAAAAAAAGATGCAATCCTAAATCTTATTTTCCGGAACTACAAATGGCGGGAAGCGGCAGTATAACAGGTGAGCATCGCATGAGTAAATTGTGTCAGGTTTCGTGAAGTATTTTTGGACGCGTCGTTTTCGTGACTTCATATGTATGGATTGATTAGTTCCAGATCTTTCCTGAATTTGATCGAATTCTAAGGGATAAATAATTTTCTCTTTTTTGTATGCAGATGTGGCTGATATCAGTCCGAGTGTATCGGAACTATCAGCGTTGCTGGAGAAGCAGAATAAAGTACTATCAGCACTGCTTGGTGAATTAGAGGCCTGTAAATCAGAAGTGCTTATCCTTCGAAACAGAAGCTTTCAACAAATTAGCGATAATGATACGCAGGAGAAGGTAAATTTTATACTAATTGGTTATTTCAAATGCTATTTCATTTATGTAGCTGATTTAGTTTTCAAGCTAATAAAATAATTAAGGCCAATGTTTTAAAGTTAGATTTTGTACTGACCGATTTAATACCATATTCAATTTTTCGGAAATGTGGTGATTAATTCAATTGCTTGCAGAAGGGAGTATATGCAGAGAATTCTTCCAATGGAGAAGTAGCTGATGAAAGTGAAAAGTCGTTAGTATTGGAGAATATTTTGGAGGAGATGAAAAAGGCACGCCTCGAAGCAGAAAATTTATCACGAGCATTGGAAGTAAAAAAAGTGGAATTATCCCATGCAATCGAGGCGGATTCATTGAAACAGGTTTGTTTTGCTGATAAAGCTTTCACTAAGTAATCCATAGCTCTGATTACGGGTACAAAAGGTAGCATTATGAAATGTAGTTTAGCAATTCATAAGTAGGAAGAAGTATATATATATCATTATTGATTAAATCATATTCTCCTACAACAAACTGATTGTTGAAAATAGAACAAAACGGCTTTCAGACTCACATTGACCATTTGAATGAACTTATGGAAAAAGAACGTCAAGCGAGGAATAACGAATTTTCAAAGCTAAATGATCTTTTAGTTGATAAAACGCGAGAATGTGATAGCTGGAATTCAGAAAACAATGGTCTGAAGGTAAACTTCTCATCGTTCAATTAGTTTATGAACATTTCTAATTCGGCATCATCCTCCTTCCATTTTTTCATGAAGTTACGAATAGAATGTATTTAGGCAGTAATTTTTTGCGAGTTTATTCACGATTGTGGCATCGCAAGAGCTAACGAACTATGACCTAATCTGTGTGAAAATTATTAGCCTGATTTTTATTGCATAAAATGTTTGCCCTTTATAAGCTTATCAATCCGTTCCTCCACCGGCATTAATTAACTTTACATTCTGTTTGATTGCTTTTCACTTTCAATACGTCTTTCTCATTTAATCATTGATACAATTTCAAAGATTCTATATTTGATATTGTACATTTTTCGTTTATTAACTTTGCCTGGGATTTTCCCATTTAGTTATTCATAAGCTTTACTAACTGTTGAATAATTCCGATGCTTTAGAATACACCTGTTTATTTTTCTTCGGTTGTAAATTAAGTCTGTTGATACTCTTGTGTGAGTTTTCTTAGCAGTCATTATCTACATGTTTTCCGGTGCGATTGAAAATGTTGGAGGATTCGATTGCTACTAAAGAAAAGCTTATAAGTGGTCTTACAAAAGCTACTGCGAAAGAATTAGCAAAACGAGACGAAGAAGATAAAGTGCTTGCAGCGAGACTATCCGTGCTAAGCGATGAAAACACGACATTGCGCGCTTCACTTCTTACTTTGGGTGCGAATGAATTGTCACCACGTTAGTGAAATTTCACTTCTATAATATGAAGCATGTTTGATTGTAGGTTATTAGGACCATAAAATCAGGGAAAAATTTTCTCCGAAGCTTGAAAAACGTTATAAAAACACTACCTCAAATATGTTTAAGACTTCGGAGACCAGAATTATGGGCAGTACAATTAGCAAGTGGATCATACAGAAAAGTTTCACTGGGCTTATTCGAGGGTATTCGAGGGTAAGGAAAGAGTAAAAAAAAAAGGTCGAAAGGAAGGTGGAAAGTTTTACTGTTTGTTGGACCGGTGGGTTGGTAAAATTGGCAATTAGGCTTCGTGAATTCTGATATTTGACTTTGTTTGATGTTGACATTTTGTGATATTCAGCATTTTTTTCTTGAAGTTCCTTTTTTTGCTGGTACGCATTGATTTTTCAGAGTCGAAAAAGCTTTTAGAACAACAGCAGGATTTTATCGAAACGTTGAAGTCAGAATGTGAAATTTTGATGAATCGTTTGGTTAGAGAACGAGATGAGCACAGGTAATTAAAGATTTTTCAAAATTTTCTGAATAATGCGAATAGAAATGAAACATTACATATTACCCGTTCTACTGACATTTTGTAGGAAAGAGCGGAGACAACTGAGACGTCAAATACGTACTCTCAATGCGCGCCTTGAATGCCTTATATCTGGAAAACAAGAAATAATTGATGCGTAATTTTGCTATCAGAATGTTTTTTTCTTTTTTTAAATATGTAACGAGTTAAATTCTTTAATTTCCTGAGCAAAATTCATATTTTCAAATTACTTTTAGTTAAAAAGATTCGTTATTTGCTCCAAGTCATGCTAATTTCCAACTCTTCTTTTTAACTGCTATTATATTCCCCATTGATTGAAGAACTCTGTTAACATGTTGTAGGAAACTTAGTGTTGCTCCGCTTATGCGACTTATGACGGTCATAGATCTACTGCAGCAATAGTTCTGAAAACTGAAGTAATTGTGATTAGCTACAGTTGCTAAAAAAAGAAGTTTAGCTCCTTATTATTACGTGTTAAAAGTCGTTATGAAATTATTTAGCATAAGCACTCATTTCTCGAGATTCTGTCGATATTCGTAACAATTTTTCAAAATAGAATTAATTTCATTTATGATTGTGATACATAACGGCAATTTAAGCTATGACTTTTGACTGATGCATTCGTCTTGTTCAATGTATGCACTATCATCGAAACCTCCATTAAATAATCCAATTGTTCCCGATGATCTTGTTGGTAATGTTTGTGATAATATAGTCGATTCAAAAAATTATATTAATAGAAAATAAATATCTACTGATACGATTTTCCATGCTATACAAAAAGGATGCATTCCAGCTTGCTCTGCTTTCTCGGATTCAAATCATTGCTGTACCACGAGATTGTGTAAGCTCACCAAGCAAACCCTTGTGATTTCACTCAAACTATCGTTTTGTCCATTTTATTGTTGATATTATTGGGATAGTTTGATCATCTTATCATTTTTGCTAGGAACTTCCAAAATTGATGGGAATAATTTTATGTAATTTGATGATCAAAATAAGTAATTCAAGGATGCTATATCAGGAATACGTCACATCCGAGGATTTTTTCCAACGAAAAAAATGAAAAGGTGGAAAATTAAGGCTTTCATTAGGGATAGAATTATGTAGGAAAAAAGTGGAGTGATTTATGAAGTATGTGAGTAAATATTAATCACATAAAAATCTCAATTTCAGTATTACTACTATATACTATTCATAGTACTAAGTATCGGATATGGCCGACTTTGCTTTGTGCATTGATTAATTACATCGGAGTGGTGGACGAATGTGATCGTAGTAGAGCTTAACTTCTTGATTTCACTTATTCTGTTTAGATGACATTTGAATATTAGACGTTTCAGACTTTAATTTTTTGATTAACCTTGCTTTTGGATGACTTAGAAAATTTGGGAGTCTCTGAAAAGAGTTAAATGAGTATATTCTTTAGTTGAAATTAGCTCGAGGATTCGAAATAGGATGATTTTTTGTCAAATACATTTAACATCTAATAATTTTTGATAAAGACTATTAGTTGTATTATTTCTTACAGTTGTTCTATAGACTTTCTTGTTGTTGTTTTTTTGAAATTTTGACATTTCCCTGGATATGGCTTTCAATCTTGAAGTTAGATTGGGAAGTAAATAGCATATTAAAATGATAAGTTTTTTCAATAATTACCATATCAGGGAGAAATCATGGAAATCATATGCTAAAAATTCTCCGATGTCATAGATGTAAACAGTAACTGATCATGTGATTCATTAGTCAAAAAATTTATACAGGAGACGAAGAAATTTCATTGTATTATATATTGATTGATGAATGGAACGGATAATATTGTTGACCTCTCTCAGAGGGGAATTAAGATTGGGTAACTTCAAAAGGTCAAATTTTCAGATCATTTTATGGCAAATGAATCTCGAAAAACAACGTCCGTTTTATACTATTATATTGAAACTATCTCACGATATCCATTTATATTTTAGAATGTTGATACTTAAAATTCAGAATATGTAATGTGTGAATAATATATTCTTTTCATTATCATGTTTATGTTCATAAGTAATGCATTGCAGGAATGACGTCTGAACATGTTGTCTCCACTATCATGGAGAATGTTGATGGAATAACCAATTTAGCTCAACGAGCTTTGAAAATTAAGGATGAAGCTAATCAATTTTTCCATGGTAATTTGTTTTTTTAAGTTCCATAACCAGAGTTAACTATTTAATCAAACAACTATTGTAAGCTTCTATTTTATTAGATTATGTTTAGTTTGGTATATAAGCATTATGTAATAACATCAGAGTTACATCAAGAATTGTTGAACTATGATATTTTTATTAAACTATATATAAATGAAGGAATGATTACGAGTACTCTTAATGCAACATTCTCCATTTACTTTATTAATCCATTTGATCAATACCATCATTATAGATCAAGCATACGATGTCGCCATTGAGCTATATACAAAAGCAATTGAACTGGATGATCAGCAAGCCTTATTTTATGGCAATCGGAGTATGGCTTACTTGAAAAAAGAATTATATGGCAGTGCGCTAGAGGATGCAAATATGGCCTTGAAACTAGATCCTGGTTATTCGAAGGGTTATTATAGGCGTGCGACAGCCTATATGGCTTTAGGAAAATTAAAACTTGCTTTGAAGGATTATGATACGGTATTTTCCCATCGTTCAAAATTTTGTTTTTATTTCGTATCATGGTAGTAATAGTAAAGAGTGTTACCATAAAGTCTAAATGATTTGGAATGAAAGATTTGTAGGTTCGATTAAAATGAACGTTTGTTTCTTTAGTTTTATTCAGTACCTTACCCCATATATATGGACATGAAGAAGACTACGAAATGAGATATGACTGATTAAATTTTTCATTAAGTTTATGGATAATGGAAATCTTTCATATGGTTGGGAAATAAACCGAAACAAGACAAACATTGCTTACTAGAAAAATCATTATGAAGAAAGTGAAACTCATATTCTTTTTGTAATTTGTATACACTAGATATGGTCTTATGTTTTTCGATAAAAATTAGTAATTTATACACTAGAGATGTCTTTCTTCATTAAATGTGATGACTGAATAGATTCAAGGTACAGATTAGAAAATGGAAAAAACTGGATACTGATCATCTTACTTCATCTCACTCTTCTCCGATACTTTTCTTATTTATCCTTGTTTTCATCTTATTTTGATCGGTATTAAGAGTAATGTAAATGGTAGTGAAATTTTTTATAATGGAAAAGTATCAGGTATCGATAGCAAAGATTAATGTTAGTCCCATTTGAATTCATAATAAAATAGAAAGAATTTTGTTTCATTACTAGTGATCATTACAGGTACGTAAAGCATTACCAAATAATGTTGATGCTAAACGAAAATATGATGAGTGCCAAAAATTGATGCGAAAGATAGCATTTGAAAAAGCAATATCAGTGGATCATGACAAACGCAGCATCGCGGAATCTATAAATGTTGATGCGATTGGTTATTTGTTTTCTTTTCTCTTTTTTCCTCTACTTACAACAATTTTTAGAAATTAAGAAATTAACATAACAGCGGCAAGTTAAATACTGTTATGGAATAGTTAAAGCATAATAGTCTTAGATAATTTAAACGGTTTCAAAAATTTTTGAATACAGTAGAGAAATGTGGATTTTTTAATTTTCTTTTCAGAAGTGGAAGCAGCATATGATGGGCCTGTTCTTGAGAATGATATCACGTTAGAATTTATGAAACAACTGATTGAAACGTTTAAAGCAGAAAAGAGATTGCACAGAAAATACGCTTATAAGGTTTCGTTTTGTTGAACGGATGTTTATTGTATTAATTTCGATTTTTACACTTTTCATTTTATGGAGTGGTTTGACTTTCATTTTTGCAATTTTCCACAGTTAAATAATGATGCTCATGGAAATGACTATCTCAGGCTTTATTCAGAATATTTGGCCATATTACTGAGAGTTTTATCAGTAGTTTTCCTTAGATTAATTCAGGATTCATAAACTTACGCCATTACAACCTGCCCGATACAGCCTCGTTATATCAGTTGCAGATTTATTCCTTTAGATTCTGTCGAAGACATGTGGACTTGCTTCATTCCTCTCAAAATTTACATTCTTTTCTCTTTAAGTTGTATTCGAGATATTTTTTTTCGTTTTTTCGCTTCATATCAATTAACAGGTTTCGATATTTCACCTTTTATTTTTTTTTTAAAGATACTTTTGGCGATTAGGCGAATGTTTGGTGAATTACCGACACTTGTAGAAATCACAGTACCACCGGGGAAGAAATTTACAATTTGTGGTGACATTCATGGACAGTTCTATGATCTATGCAATATATTTGATTTAAATGGATTGCCTTCAGAAACGAATCCATACGTAGGTTTTACCTTTGTATTGAACTAATTTTTTGGTTATTAAAAAACCGAAAGTCGCTCATATAATTTTTTTTTAGCTTTTTAATGGTGATTTTGTTGATCGCGGCTCATTCTCAGTTGAAACAATATTTACGTTATTCGGATTTAAACTTTTATATCCGGAGCACTTTTTCATGTCACGAGGTATGCTATTTTTTGTTCTTCACTTCAAGTTAAAAACTATTGATATCAGAGAAAAAATCGATCATTTTCTTTTTTATGTTAAGGAAATTTGATTAAAGTACAGTTAATGTATTGTTTTAATTGAAGTGAATGGATCCAAGAAGGAGAGCGAAAACCAAAAAACTTTTACTTCTTTTTTGCGCTTTGTATTAAAGATGTAACTTTTGTAGGTAATCACGAAAGTGACGTAATGAACAAAATGTATGGTTTTGAAGGTGAAGTGAAGAGCAAATATACAACTCAAATGGCAGATTTCTTTACGGAGATCTTTGATTACTTACCTCTTTGTCACTTAATCAATAACAAAATATTTGTAAGTGATTTCCAATCAGATTTACTTCAGGAATTGGCTTTGAATTCTTTTCACCAAAACGTTAGCTTTTACCATCAATGTAAAACGTTGGAACCATTTTTTAATGTAGTCTAATAATGCTCTCTTTTCTTCATTTATATGTAATAAATACTGTTTGCTTCATCTTAGCTAATTCCAAAATAAGCACTTGGTAAAAAGAATTTCAACAATAATTAATCAGTTTTAGTATTTTCAAAATAAGGGGAAGAACTATTTTGACTATTTTGCTTAATCATACAAAGCTATCGTTTACTTATATACAAAGAAATGATGTACTGTAGTTGCTTTAAATTGTTTTTGGTCTCATTTTCACAGATATTATTTATTTTTACGAATTAATGTTTAAATCAAATTGAGGTTTGCCATGGAGGCTTATTCAAGGATGACGACGTCACCATGAATGATATAAAAAAGACAAACCGGGTTCGTCAACCACCGGATGACGGTTGGTTTTCCATCAATTTTTGAAACAACATTTTTTATATCATTATATTATTTGTCGTCCAACTAATATGTCTCCTTGGTTCTGTGAAAATGACGCAATCTGATGTATAACCGGAGTGTATACTAGTAATGCTATAAGAGCTCTGCTCAGAAGATTGTTTTTTCTACATAGAAAATAAATTTGAAGTTGACTGTCAATTTAGGAGTTGGATGAATGATTATTTCAGGTATAATGTGTGATTTGTTATGGTCTGATCCACAAGATATGGACGGTAGGTCAGCATCGAAACGTGGAGTTGGTTGCCAGTTTGGTCCTGATGTGACACATAAGTTTTGTGAGGCAAATGGTCTCGACTATGTTGTAAGGTATCATTTTTCCAGTATTTTGATGTTGATTTTTTGGCTATCTGTGATATATTTGTGTGTGAAGATAACTGGTCAAAGTTTTGAAACATTTCGTGTATCTTTATCACTGCATTTTTCACTACTCTATAACCTTTCCCGCATTTTTTCTAATTTTCCTAGACTTCATTTTTTTTATAGAAGTCATGAAGTGAAACCGGAAGGATATGAAGTTCATCACGACGGTAAATGTATCACCGTATTCAGTGCACCAAATTATTGGTATCTTTTTGGTTTACTTTGATAATTTGCATGGAATCTAGTATTTTTATTCAAACTTTTTTAAATCAATTTTGAAGTAAATACTAACTTTTCTATCATAGTTTTTTCAGTGACACGATGGGAAATAAAGGAGCATTTATAACAATAAAAGGTGATAATTTAAAACCGCGCTTCACTTCCTTCACTGCAGTAGATCATCCTTCGGTAAGTAATTATAGTTTTCAGCTGTTTTGAATTGATTGTTCGAGAAAAACTATTACATAATATGGGTGATTGACCAAGCAAAAAACATGTTACTGTAGTCATTGTTCCTTGAGGAGAAAAGTTTTGTAGGCTTCATAAATCTGAGTCGCTTTTGAACCAGCTATACCTGTCAAGTTAGTCAGTACGGCAATCTTAAAGCAGATTCATCAAATAGCAAATCTATAGTTCAGTTGTCCGCAATATTTTTAACTCTTTGTTCATTTCCTTTGAGATTATGGCTTGCAAATCTTATCGTTTTATGTCCATTTTAAAGCACTTATTCATCTGCCATTTTTTCCAACCGAAATTTTACCATCAAGAAATTTCACATGTGATATCACCCCGCTTTCCATTTTTGAAGTCATTCGATAAATCAAAACTGTATATCGCACTAAGATGTGATAGTTGAATCTTAACATCCAGTAACCTGTTTTCCATGGTTTAAGCAAAATGTTTTGCATTTTGAGAATCAAAATGACTTTCGCTTCATTTTATAAAATTTTAAAACGATAAATCTAACCAATCACGAGATGATCTAACTGTAAATGAATTATTTTCAGGTAAGGCCGATGGCATATGCAAGCAGTTTATTTGGTTTTTCATAGCATTTGACTTAATGATTTGCTCATGATTGTTTGTTTATGAGTATTTGACGTCACACATACAAATGCTGAAATATTCAGGGGTTGAAAATGCAAAGAATAAATATTTTAAGTCATTTTGGTTTCATCACGTTATCATGCAATCAATGTGTTATAAGCAACAGAAATTTCATTTCACATTTGTATCAATCGCAGTAGTATTTTTTACTCGTGAAGTTTTAAAATACTTCAAAATTGTCCGTAATTTATGACCGAAGTAGTTACCATGCAATAATGATGAAAGTTAAAAATATCGATGCATTTTCAGATTCACTTTAAAACGAGATGACTCTTCCTACTGTTGCTATTGCAATTATTGCCATTATCAGTAATACTTCCGGTCGTAAATTACGGTAAATTATAAGTATTCGAGAATCTTATAGTTTATTTTGTTCGCTAAATGCATACTACTAAGGCTTAATTTAGATGTAAAAAGATTAATGAAATTAGGAATATATGAAAGATTGTTATCATTAGGTATTTCCGTTCAATTCTCAGTAATGTACTTCCCATCATGAATTATATCAGATCTACGTGATTAATATATCAGAGGCTTAACCCAACGACTTTGTCGTTTCATTTGTTTAGTATGAATCGGAAGGATAAGAGACATGGGTAGAAATGTTTGTATTTGTCTCTGAAATGATATTCTTGGGATAGTAGAATGATTAGTGTTAATGTTTGAAACTGAGTGATTCTGGTTAAGATTAATAATGAGTTATGATCATCCTGTCAGGAGAAATATTTTCGAAGTTTTTTTGCAATTCGAAATCATTTATTGGAAATTCCACGGTGAAATTCACTGCAGAGTTAATGAGAATTCAACCTGCAATGGATGAAATGATGTAGCATATGTGCCACGTTGTGGTGAGTACACAGACGTAGAAGTATTGCTGTCGAATTTATCATATTCTAAATTTTACGGTTTGGTGCAGCTGAAAGAAGTATCTTCACGGATGGTAAGTTATAATCGAACCGACCGGTTACGTTGTTCTATTTAATGGTTATGTTATCGAAATGATGGAAATGAATAGTATCGTAGTCATACATACATATCGTTTGTTATATCTCTTCTCGGTAAAGTTATTCAGCGGTATAAACAGTGTTGAAAGCATTCAATAAAATGTTAAAAACGATATTTGTGATGTCACTTTACATAATTGAATTTAAATTTTAATACAGAAATTAAAATGAAACATGATGTGTATTTTAAACTTCTCATCAAAAACGCTAAATTCTTCATAAACGAACCGGGAAAAATATCGGATTCTGTTTCATTCTGGACAGTTTCGTATGTTTAAGGTTACTATACTACCAAATTTGTCACCATTAGCACGACGACGGATTCTCTCGGTATTGAATGATTGTCCCGAAAATGTGGAAAATCGAGGAGCGGTTGCATTTGTTAGAAATGTGGAACCAATACTGCAGAATGGACCTCAGTAAGCTTCATTTTGTTGTTTTCTTTTTTATCGTAAAATTAAACGAATCATTGAACACGAAGGCTCTACATACTAAGCATTATTCTTAAATAAGTCTAAGAAGATGAAAATGTTTAAGGGAAAAAGTTAGGTCATCTTGTTTTATCC
The DNA here is from genome assembly GCA_013365325.1 of Dipetalonema caudispina. Classification (NCBI taxonomy): domain Eukaryota; kingdom Metazoa; phylum Nematoda; class Chromadorea; order Rhabditida; family Onchocercidae; genus Dipetalonema; species Dipetalonema caudispina. The sequence continues at coordinate 59,180 of JABVXV010000170.1, forward strand.
ATATGTTCAGATTTTTCATGTATTAAATCTCATCCAAATCAAAAATCAGGGGAAACCTCCTTGGCTTGCTTGAAATATCCTATCCTATCTTAAGTTTGCCTGTTTTTTATCAACCCTATATATTGGTAGTTTTTCGGGTTATTTTCTTAGATTTCTCAAAATTTTCCAATTTATAATTTCGCATAATATGTAAAAGAATTATATCCAGTAAAAGTTTATCTGACTGGCAAGGTGGACACTTAAATCAGTTTTGTACAGATCAATTAATCATCTTAAACTAGTATCTTTCGAGCATCTAATGAGAGTAATTTGCTTTTTTTTGAAGCAAAGCTATGAAATAGTGGAAAATAGTGAGTTAAAATTTCATAAACGAAACTAAAATTTAGATGTGGTCTTGTTGCTGTACAAATGGTTGCCCAGGCATACGGTCTTCCGATCCGAAATGTGGATGAAATCTTCCAATATGCTAAACAAAAAGGATACACAAATCACGGTGAAATGTTTTCCGGTATGCTTAGTATACTCATTTTTGTATATATTTGCCATATTATTCAAACTTGTTTATTGATAACATTGTAATCTGCGGAATATTTCTTTTGGATAAATAGCGCTTCTAATATTTCAAAAGTATGAGCAATTTCCAGTCAAAAATTGTCAAGTTTACATGAGTAATATTGGAAATTATTTATCAAATCTTGTCACTTTCAAAGATTTCAACTGTCTTGTTTATTCCCTCATCAACTATTATTACAGTCCTGTCATTTTTTCAATCAGTGCAAAGTAAAATAAATTTCAAATCTTGGCAAATGTACCGTTTTGCATTTATTCTAGCTGATTGGTTAGCCGATGTTGTGATATCGTTGTGGCCAATGTTAGATGTAGTAGTGGAGAATATTCCGTCTACAGCTCAAATGGAACAATTAGTTCAAGAAAATGCATTACTATTAATACCGTATGATTGTGACAAGAATCATCAGCCAAGCAATCGTGGTGGACGTAGTGCTCACTGGTGTCTTGTTGTTAGTTTTAAAATTAAAAAAAAGTTGATTCAAATAAAGGAGAAAAATGAAATAAAATATGGGTAATATATCGAACATGAAGAAATAAGAAAGCAAGTTTCCAGAACATATGCGAATAAGAATGAAGATATTTCGCTTTTTAGGATGAAAAAATGGAAGCTTTTCTTAGACATTAACAATTTTATTTTCTTATCCTATATTTCAATTTCTTTCTTCAGATAGGATTTCTTTGTCCTGTAAAAGAATTGGAAACGGTAACATGGAATACAGCAATTGCTCATACTTGTTCCAATGCTACACATGTATTTTGTGTTCATGGCAAAAGTCGGCATTTAGCTGTATGGAATTATTCACAACTTGTTGCTAGTAATTTTAATCTACATGAAGCATCAACGAAAATGATCGATTATGTGATACCGTCAAGTGACCTTTCAACACTTCGAAATCATTGTGTCGTTATTCGTTATCACCATGATATTGCTGCTTTTAGTGCTATTTCCTAGTTTTCTTATCTTCATGAGCCAGTACTTTGAAGTTGTTGTTACTTCATTCAGTTTTATTTTATCAACATTATGAAAATTAATGGTGATACAGTCTTATCAAATTATTAGTAAGATAGAAATGAATTCCCAATACTTCTATTTTCTAAACTTAGTAAATTAGTTAAATAATATTGCTAATTGAAGAAATAAAAATATTTGGGAAAAAAAATGAAACTTCATCAATGGAATGAAAATGAAATTTAGTTATTATAAAAATAAAAATTAGCTATTATGATGAATGACATTATTGGAACTAATGTCAGAGCTGATTAGTTGAAAAGTTACCTATTTACTGTTCATATTTCCTGCTACTCGGTTATGATTCCTGCAAAGCAAGAAACATTTACTGCACATCTTCAAATGATCAAGCTAATTTTAAACTGTAACAGAAGTTCGATTATTTGTGTTGTAAACGAATTAATTGTATTGCAACTGCTGAAATTATGCCTTATAATAATCAATAAATTACTGATTATTTTTTACTTGCAAATGATTAATACAGCTCATTTTTGATAATTAGGATGAGAGTGATAATAAATGAATAACCAGAATGTAGTTTAACCGGAGAAAAAGATCATCAATTGAATGCAAAAATAGATAAATAATGATCATCAATTTTTAGGATAGGCCTCTTGAAAGTATCGCTTACCTATTGAATTATGAATGGAAAGATGATGATCTAATTGTTTGGAACTTTTCAAAATAAGAAATGTGCTTAAATTCCGGAAAAGTGATAAAGTGGTTATCATCTAGCATTTCGAGTTTGTTGAAGACAGAATGATTGCAATTAGTGCAATTGTTCTATCAATAATGATAACAACAAGTGGTATGGGAAAGAAAGATACTAGGAATAGTTATCCAACTTATTTAAACTCTATTAATTAGAAGGAACTAATAATGATCATTGAATTTACAATGAAAAATATTTTAAGGGATGCAATGACTTATATTCTCATTGTGTGATTTAATTCTTTATATCGTGTTGGAAAATAACTTGTAAATTTTTGGAAATTTTTGAAAATGTTACAGTGGAATCTTTCTGTTGATTGTTCGAAACTTTTTGAGTGAAATTTAATAAAACTTGCAAAATCTTGGGAAAAAAAAATAATCAATACCATCTAGTTTTTCTATCCTCTATTCACAATGATGATGATATTCTTGAAGATACAAATAAATATATGTTTAACTTTAATTATCAGTTATTATTATTTTCATTAACACTACTACTACGGAAGAGTAATTTATTAAATTTTATGAATTTTTCGAATTTCACGTTTATTCATTTTTCAAAATTTTCGTTCGCTATTTATTTTTTTTTTGCAAAAAATGTAAATAACTTTAGCATAAGGTGAAATTTTATACATTTATATCAATTTTGTAAGGGAGAATGAAATGTATAGTTTAGATTGATAGTTGAAAAGAGGGAGTGATTTGTAAGTAATAGATATAATATTATTGTTGTTGGATCTTTAATTATTTAATTAATGATAAATTTTGTTTATTCTTCTACTATATGCTAGTAACACATTTTTAGCTTTTTCATTATTATTATTCAAATTTCGTCAGGAAATGAGTGTAAAAAGTAATGTATAATTTAAATGTGTTTGTGATAAGTTTGCTTATAATTTTTATTCAATTTAATGAATTAATTGATTAATTCAATCTATGCATCATTTTCATTTCCATACTTTGCTTTATGAGTATGATTCAGCCAAATTCTCCGGATTCCCATTAATTACATGGATAATCTATAAAATGAAAAGAAGAGGAAGTAAACTTATTTGCCAAATTTGAGAAGATAAGAAAGTCTGAAGGCAAAAATTATTGCATTGTCAAAACAGTAATAACCTTTTACTGAATATTTCAATGTTCATAAATTTCTATACATTATTAAATTTTTTCATTCATGAAATTTTGTCCCATCTTTATGAGTTATTTGAAATGTGTCATTTTACAAACAAATGAAAATGAAACGAACAGTTCGTTAAATTGGAGGCTTAGAATTTCGATTAAAAATTTTATTCAGTACAATAATAAAAGTTATTTGCAAAAAGTAAACAAAAAATTCTGCAACTAATACTGTTACTGTGAGGAAAGAAGAAAGGATTGAAATAGTAAAAGGTAGGACAAAAAAAAATGGGAATTACATGAAAGCCAAAAGTTAAGTGTATAGAGAGAATTATATATTTTAATGATAGCTTACAGTTTCTCCGGTATTAGTTGAACTTGATGATTTATTTGATAATGGTAACTGTTCATCAAGTGGATGATGAATATCTAAATGTTGTTGTTCTTGCTGTCGATTTCTGTCATTATGTTCCGTCATTTTCCTGCATAACAATCGTATTGGTCTTAATTTAAACTTTAATAATTGGACTATTTTGAAAATTTATAAGTCTAACTTTTCTTTATTGCAAGAAAATTGCGAATGAATATTTTGTTCGGTATCAAGCCTTTTTGTAATTTCTTCAATCCATGAAAAGCCTATATTTTCCACGAATGAAGCCTGTATATGATAATATTTATTAATTGAGATTTTTCAATCAATGCATTAAATTTTTTTCTAAACATAATGGCCTGAAAATTTCGCACGATATTAGCTATAATCAACATTTTGACTTAATTTAAATTATTTTCCAATTGAGAAACGAAAAAATTCTTTTCCTAGCTTGTTTTACCACTATCATTTCTGCACTACAATAGATTTGCTTGAGACGAATCTCTCGAGAGTTCGTTTATGAGTATATCTGAGGAGGAACACGATACAGTACCTCTCAGAGTAAATAAGTCTTGTTTCCGTATAATGCATACCAAAATCACTAACTTCTTTATCATGATTCTGCTTTATTGGCATCTCTTGCTTCTGATCACTTTCTCGAGCATTACTGTATTGCTTCTCCATAATTCTACCAGTTTGATGAACAGCATCTTCAGTATTATCGGCAAAGCTTTGAAATTGTCGTCTTGTTTTTGAAATCATCATAGTAGGAGATTTCGGTGTACAAAATGACTTCTCTGTTTAATAAATTAAAAAATAAGCTGTTTTCCAGAAGATGAAATTAAATCCCAAGTTTCTCAGCACATATTCATTTTGCATTTAAAATTAATCATGCATCGATAATAAATTTTGCAAAAATTTAATTTTACAAAATTCGCATATAAAAAATATGAAAGAACATGATGACGCATGTAAGAATTTAGCTGATAATATTTCCGCTTTCTAATTTTTCATTTCAAACTGAATTCATTTTTCAGAGCACTATGAAAAAGGAAGGGATGATTCAAGAGTTCAAGGTGCTAGAAAATGTTGTTCTTAAAATTTGAATGGAATTATTCAAACGTTCGGTTTACCATTTTACCAATTAATTCAAAGTATACGATAAGTGTAAATTGAACTGAAAATCCAATTTAAAGCTTAAAATTTAATCTGTTCTTGGAAAAAAGTCTCTCCAAAACGAAGCTTATTTTAAATCTTTTAAATAACATCATTTCTTAAATCCGATATGATCATATTGAATAGATGGCGAGGGAATTTTTTTGCATAACAGATGATCAAAACGAGTATGATTATTCCGATGATTGAAATATTTAACAAAAATTTTTGGAAACTTATGATTTTAATAATAATAATAATGATACTTTTGAGAATTTCCTTTTTGTTTGTTGACTTCTCTGAGAAACTTTTGCATGTCGAAACAGCACCACTTTCAACACTACCATCACTTTTCTTGATTTGTTTATGGAAGATATCTGTTGCAGAAGTGGTAGTACGATGTTGATTAGTTCGATTTTCCTAAAGGAAAATAAAATGGGAGTTAAATTTGTGATGAAAGCAAAAAAAGATATGCAAAAGTTCATGTGCAAAAGTTACAAATTAAACTCAATCTGAATGAATAAATTCAAATTTTTACTACTGTATCATGGAATTTTGTAGATACAGTTCGTAAATCCTTATGATTTTCCTCAATCCATCGTTTTGTTCGATTCATTGGTGGTATCATTGGCGCAAGCTCGATGATCTCATCATTTTTACTAAAATTCCAGAAATTCAAAGCATTAAAAATGTTCATAAGCTCATAACTAAAATTAATAGTTGCATATGATAACAATTAATTCAAGAATACCGCATCGGAAAAAAGCTACATTTGGTGAGTTTTTTTCTCTACATCTAAATAAAAATGCGAAAATAAAAGAGATTTTAAGACTCTCATTAGGAATCGAATCATTTGGGTACTAATTTAAGTATTATCATTACTTGTAATTTCTATTATATTCTAAATTCTTAAAGCTAATTGTTTATTTCTCATTTCTCAATCTTAAATATTGTCATCATCCGAAATTTGAATAAAACGTTTGATAATCTGATGTTATCTTGTCTGAGAGATAATTAAGGCTTAACGTTTGATTTGAATTTTCATTTGAATTTTCATCTTTTTTCCCTTTTTTTTTTATTTAATTTCAACTATAACAAACCGCTGACGAAACACTTGAACGTTAGATTTATGATCCATCACGTTTTGTTTTGTTTCATCATCTGTTTCATTTGGTGTGACACGAATACGAATTGTTTTAAATATTTTACGTTCAATGATTAAAGGAGGAATCTGAAAAAATATGAGAAGAAAAGATAAATAGTATTTCTCACTTATATTTTCTATAAAAAATTCTGCATTGCAAGTTTATTGCTAACTACATTAAAGCTATTCGTTTGGTTAGCTAATGATGTAAATCTTCAGCTTAATATTAATACAATGGGATATAGAAATAAAGATTTAATAGTATTAGTTTTTGGGAAAGAATCCCCGACGATAAGCAATTAATCTTGTTGATTATTATTAGAATTATCTCCTAACAGATCAGACAATACCTTTATTTTTCATGAAATATACAGTAATGTAACCCGATCCATCTGACCCTATTCAACATTTACGACATTAAGTGGAAATATTGAGAAATTTTTGTGATCCGTAATTAGGAATAAGAGCTGTTAACTAACTTCAATGATAAAAGCTATGAGAAGAGCAGCAAATAGTGATAATATCGATATTTCCATAGCGAAAGTGATAAAATAATATGACGATAATGGCATTATAGCTGAACGTCGTGTCCATATAAAATACAATAAAAGTGGTTCATGTGATAAGTAAAATCCGTAAGATAATCTGAAAAAGTACCAATTTCTGTTTTCAGTTAAATTACTTAATTATACAAACAAATGTGTAATCCTTTTTATCATTGAGGGAAGTTACATTGGAATTTTCATAAATTCTTAATTCAACAAAATGTCAACCTTGAGAAAAAGATCCATTTATCCCAAGCAAGACATGAATATATCACATGCATGTAACCTCGTTCACATAACCAAACAAATAAGGCCAAACCAAATGCCCAAAAAATTCTGAAATTAGCAGAAATTTTTAGAAGATATTTCCATCATTGTTGTTATTTTTTGATATGACACATCAGAAGTAGTAATTTGGAATGATTCAACTACTTAATGGAATGGAATAAGAATAGATTAGAGTAGTAATTTTAAGTTGGATATTACGTATCAGTCACCAGATGTTTCGAACTATTCGGTGATAATTCATCGTTTATATAATTCAAACTTTTGAATGGTTATGCAGGATGTATTATACGGTAATAAATTTACCACAGTCATCTGTTTAATTATTTAATGTAGTTCATCTTTTGGTAAATCAGAAAAAGACGTACGTGGATTTGTTAGCGTAAACTAATAAATATATAAAAAATTTATCAAAAGTAACCTGAATGTAGCAGCGTAAAAAATGGAAAACATATTGAAATCATTTGCATAATTTGCACCAAAAAGTGCAAAAGAGAGCATGGCAAAAGCTGCAAAACGAGCAATATCTATTTGTGCTGTTGAATGGGTTTGTTTCGACTTTGTTGAAAGCAACCATCCAAGAAGTATACCTGGAATAGTGATTAATATATATCATCCACATGTTTACTTAACGTTAATTATTTAAGCATACTAATTTACCAAATTATTTAACGCTAAGTAAGAGCAATATGAAGATACAATGAAGAGGATAAAAGTAAATATTGTAAAATAACGCTAAACGAGATAAGCAGTCTAATAAAAATAATTTTTTTCTTCCAACTTGTTTTAATTTTTCCATTTTTTCAATCTTTTTTTTTTAAATTTTCAAAACTGAACTTTTGTAATTTCAATCTTCTCCTAGTATCGTATTGTTTACTTTTAATTTCCAATTCACTTCAAGAATTATGAATCCTTTTTGCAAATAATAATCAAAATTAATCAAACGATGATAGATTAAAGACGAGATAGAAAGTGTTATTTTCAAAGATTTACCAATCAAAAATGAGCCAATTCTTGCTTGTGGTACAGTATATAAATATCGAAATATTTTCTCCATCATTTCTGTTGCTAAGCTATTATTTTCAATAAGTGCTGCGACAAGTGTTGCTGGGAATCTATAGAAGTTATGTTGATATGAATGATTTTAATGTAGTAATTTCTTCATTTGAAACTTCTGTTCATATATTAATCAAAATGTTTTGTAATATCTAGAAGATTATTGAAAGTAGATTCTTCAAGATAACCCAGTCCTTAATGAGATATACAGGACAAGATATTTCTAGACTTCTCTGCTTGAGAATTATTACCATCATTGTGCAATGTAATAATGAGATTTAACAACGTTTATTATCAGCGAGATGGATTTTAATCTTTAAAAAATTGAAAAGTATAAAATGCGATCCTCTTAAACTTACTATTTTCTATTTTATCTTTCTTATCTTTGTTACCTACTACTTCGTAGCAATAAATAATAAATATTACCTAAATAATATCATTACAGTAGCTCGATAAATAATCGATAATATTATGACAATAACAATTAATATGATAGCAATTGTTGGTACAGTATACAGCAATAATAAGGCAATTGGAGCTATCTAAGAATATATTTGAATTTTATATGAATATATTTAGGTTTAATTACTTTAAATGGAGAAAATTTGAGAGTGCGATAAAACCTTTGCAACGAAAGTATATATTTGAGAAAAGCATATTTTTACCATTACTAGAAAAATTTTAAATCTGAAATTCTTCCAAATTCTAAAACAAAATGATTTAGCATTGAGATTTTCTCTCAGAAATTAATATCTGAGTGACAATAAACAGAACTTCTAAGCTATAAAGTTGCTTTCTTGGCTAATTGTACGATCACAAAATTAAGCAAACTAATAGATGGATATTTATAGATTAATTTTCTGAGATATTCAATTTTTAATCACCAGAAAAGTGTAAGCTATGAAAAGCAGGGAAAGACAGATCAAATGAAATTATGCAAAAATAAATATACTGTTTTCAGATTACATTTACTTCAAAAATGTAAAGTTACCGTACAGAATAATCACATAAGATGAATTACAATGAAGTATGTTGTGTACTTAATGGTATCAATAATTGTAATGTTTTCGTTACTACAACAGTTGTTAGTTAGTAAATTAACAGAATACCATTGGAAGAAATTTTCTTGAAAAAATTGGAAAGTTAGTTTTAGAGAAATATAATTTGAAGATCTGAGATCTGACCATGTAAAATTGCGTATCCAATGCAAGGTACCACATCCATGGCATACATTCGTTGGGAAAGAAATTGCTTACAAAAAGCAGTTGCCGCCAAATATCATCCACACTGCATCGTGCGCCGAAAATTCCTACAACTTCTACGTTTAGGAATAATAAAATTTGTATTCTGTTAAAATTGAAACATCTCAATGTAGAAATCTGAAGTATCAAAATATATTTGTTACTGAATGCAACAATTAAATTATCAAATCAGTTTGCTAGCATCATATCTTGTCTCATCTGTTGCTGGCACAAATAGATAATTGCCGTACATCCCAGCTAAAATTATCGTTTAACATTTGATTTTTATTGACCAGTCATTTCTCGATATGTTTGAAACTTTAAGCGTATTTTAAGCTATACACTAAAACTTTCATTTACAGTAGGAATGCGATTTTTCTGTTGCTTAATTAAACTAAAATATAGTAACGAAAAAAAAAGTGCTTATAATTACACCCTAAATATATCGATTCGTTTTAAAATTTCAACAAATTAATCGAAAAAGTACTTAAACAAACCATTTTGTTGTGACCACATTGGCCCGTCACCAATATGTTGAAAAATGAAATAAATAATAAGAAATGTAATAAGATAAGCAGGTATTAGACGCATCAAACGATGTAACCAAAGTATAATCCATCCATACGGTGATAATGCTGTTCGTTTACTTTTATGTTGTTTTTGTTGTATAAGACGAAGATGAATTTTGTATGCCAAAACGGTTCCAGATATTAATAAAAAGGAGTCAACAGCTAGAGATGAATTGAAAATAATTTGAGAAAATTTCTCGTTCGCTTTCAATGAGTTCCATAGCTGTCGAATATTACCAACATATTCCAATGAAAACAAATGCGCATGACCAATTACTATCTGAAAATATTATCGAAATATTAATTATGTTCAAATTTCATATTTAAATGTAAAATTTATTGATTCAACACCAAATTTAGAACAAGAATTGAGAAAACTATTGCTTATAAGACGACCGAAGCGAATATCATCACATGATATGCATAACAAATTTACAGCAGGGAAATGAAAGAAAAATTAAGCAGAACGAAAATGTTTCAGCTTCATGCATGTGCAATTTGTGTATCTATGAGTGTGCGGATAATACCTAAACATCCCGAAGTGTTGTGCCGGACCCGACATTAATGATGTCTTCCCGTGGGTCGCGCAATGTGGAAAACGAAAATTCCCTTCTAGTATTTAACACTAATTATTACTTAAGGAAGATGCTCAGACTATATTATACATGAAGTGCTTGAAAATGAATGTGGGAAAATTCTGCAAAAAAAAAATTACCCAAAAAGCGCTTAATACTCGGATACCGTATAATGAATTCAAATGTCGATTACACGGACGTGTCAAATGATGATAGGTGGAACGGATGCTAAATGCGAGTATCTAAATTTTAGCTTTTACGGTAATAAAAAATAAATCATTTATTTTTAATCAGTCTTACTTTAGAAGAATGAAAGACACTATCACGTCAACATCAACTAAAGTGTCTTCTGAATTAGATACGATGAATTTAAATTTGAAGGAAGAACTGTATCTGAAGTAAAGCTGCATCAATAATACCATCAATTCCTTCTTAAAATAAAATGGTGATAAATTGATGTTTCTATGTTAAACTAAAATTTAAAATGAATAGGACAATTGGATCTAAAGGACTTACACTATTGAGGATACAACTTGATTTTTTCAATGTTCTTTGTACAGCTGGTACACTTTTGTACGTGAGAGCATGTGAAGGAGCATCACTGCATATGAAACTGCGTGCGTCATCCTGAACGCATGGTGTAGAGATAGATGATACTTGCGATGGTACGTTTGCAGCTGGTCGTGCTGTCATATGACTGCAAGTTTCAGATGATTCTGCAAATTATGCAAGGAGTGAGATAGATTTATTTTAAATTTTATTTATTTACTATTTATCTTCAGATTCTCATACGGTACAATATAGTATAACAGCATTATTTATCAAATTAGACACGACATTTATTATTAAATTAGCTTTATTACTAAAAGTTTATAATAAACCTGTTGCTTGGGATATTTGTGAAAGAATAATATCTTCTGAAAAAATGAAACACTTTTTGCTTTAAGCTTGTTTAAGTGTTGGTGGATTTGAGAAAATGGATAAACTGAAAATACTGCAAGTTACAGTATCGCTTAATTACATTTCAACGATACTGTAACTTTTTGTAGCATACAGTATCATAAAGCAGAAGTGCTAATATTGCTATCTTGCGTATCCAATATAAAGATATTTTTGGCGAGATAAGAAATTTTTCTCATCATGGTTTAGAAGCCAAAGATACAGCAAAAATTTTTGACTAAAACATCTGGTGGGCGATGACTTAAGTAATATTGTTTACAGTATTTTCCCTCACCCTATCTCATCCTGAATTAGCACAATTCCCAAATGTCGGATCACAAATATCTGGTAAATTTCTGGAGATTTCTCTACAGATCTATTATTGACAATTGTCTGGCTATTGTCACGGCTGTTGGTCAACTCTCTTTTCAAGTTTGAAAAATAAAGGTTTTTAGATTTTATCGAGAGATAAAAATACAATTCTGGGCGATTCTTTCGGAATATAAAAGGCTGGAGAAATAAAATATTGGAGATGTTAGGAACCTAAAACTACCGAGCTAAGACAGTCCACAAAAATTAGTGTTTGAAATAGTTGGGGGAAGTTGCATGCATTACTTCCAGTCAGAACGAAGCCTGGTCAAAAATTTGAAAGAGAATATGCGAGACCTTTGTTGACTGAATATTTTCGATTACGTCGATTACGATAGATATCGATCGAAGTACCACATAGTACCAATAAAACAAGGAAAGCAAGAATAGTGAGGATTATCCACTATAAAATAGTAGAACGGTATGACTCTTCAAAGTCCATTAATTCGAACTTTATAAAAAAACTTTTTAAGTGAATTTAAAAAATGCACCTGTGGAACGCCAAGGTTATTGAAAAATGAATCCTTTTGCTTGAAACATTCAACAGTTGAATTGTCGGAAATTAGAATGCCAAAAGTTTTCTCCAGAAAAATGGAAAGAGCGGGAAAAATCTCACTTATTGAACGTTCATTGCAACGAATCGGTAAGCACATTCCTGAAAATAATGTTATTTTGCAAATTGTGAAAATTTGACGGTTTTAAAACATGAAGAATCAGAAATAAATTTTAAGAATTTACTATTCCTTAAGTTGCATTGCAGGTTTAAAACTTCTTATTACAGCCAAATTATTTACAAACCGTAGAAGACAGGTATTTGATGCTGTTGCATTCCGTATGCTTCCATGCGAATATTTGCTCGACAGTATTGTACTGACTGATTTTTTGTTATCGCTTTTGCTATACTTTGGCACTGATCATAGGCACCGAGCCAAAAAAATGGGCCTGATGAATAGATGCCGGCTGATGGACGACCCCAAGCATCCAGAACTTGTGATAAATGTTCGTGAAGTGTTAAATGAACATCTGTAAAACATTACTTTAAAATGTTCAAGAATGAAAAATGCGTATGCACTTTCAATTTCCAATATTGAATCAGATTTGAAATGAGCTGATATAAAAGACCATTCTATGTCAAATTTATATAAATTAAATTTTAATCAACACAAAAATTTAATCGAAAATTAAGTACAAATCAGAAATCAGAAAAAAAAAAACAAAAGAAGAAAGCCAGAAACTTAAAATAAGCTGGGGAAAAATTCGAAATTTAAATACTTTATATTTAAAAGGAAATACTATGTCATTAATTTACAATAAAAATAACGATATAAAATCTTATGTTCAGAGAAAAAAAAAAAAAACTGTTACCGAGACATTGCTTTATATACGTTTGATTCTGACCAGTTAAACGACAATACGTCATGATCAACAATTCATTTGCAGCGGAATCAATTAATTTAGCTAAATCCTTGAAACATCCATTGGTATCACCTATAACTTTCAAAAATCATATCAGGCTAGTAAACTAGGTAATAACCCATATGATCGATATCAGTAGAAATATTCTGATGATAATCTTCGTTATGGAATATTTTTTAAATTTATTTCAATTCATCTACTAATATCCCAACATCCAACTTTTGCTTAGAGATAACATGAAGTTTTATTATTCGTTATAGTTATTTAATTGTTATTGTTTCTAAAACTTTATAGAATATCAAATCGATTAGGTTATTTAAATTACCGGAAAATTTCTGCTTAAATACTTCAAAAGAAAAGATTTTTCTTCTTACGAAACATATCAAATATTTTCGTTGACTTATTGAAATTTGTTTTGACAAATGCGGAAATATGTGAATGTTCAAAAAAGTTCGTCAACTCTTCGGCAACCTTTGTTTCTGAAAGAATGTTGCTTTCTTGAAAAAATAGGTGTTGAGGAAATCTTTAAATTTTTAAATCGTCAAAATTAAAAAAAATTGCCACAAGAAAACGGAATGTAAATGTTAATAAAAGCTTAGTAATTAAAGCTGTGAATTAAACATAATTGTTAGACGCTGCTTTATGTTCAAAATCATTATCGAATAGTTTACAACTAACTAATAAAGATTTCATTTAGCTTTAATTCAATTTGAAACAATTTAGTAAGAAGAAGCAAATGACAGAAAATACAGAAATATTTTAATCATTGATGAATCATATTTTAAGAGTTAAAATAAAAGATTCCAACTAATACCTCCACTAATCAGATTTATGGTACCAGTTCTGTTTTCGATATGATTGGCAAATGATTGATTCATTTGAATCATTTCAATCGGTCGTATGAAAGTGTTAAGAAAATCGAAAAGAAATGTTTCAAGTAGCAAAAAATCATTTCGTATTGCTTCGTGATCTGCTAAAAATAAAAAATTGATGTATAACAACCTAATGACAAAGTAATCTCGACTATAAAAACATCCCAATGATTCGATTATTTCGTGCAACATATTTTTCACTTTTAACCGGAAGTAACCTTTCTCATTCAAAATATCTAGTTGAGGTTGCACTTAACTGTTATCATATTTCCTTCAAGAACAACAAATCAAGATTGATATTGGTTAAATAGTTCCAATCAATGAACTTGATTAGTTAAATTATTCAAATCTTAAGATGTTTGGAATATTAATAGCTTCATCTTCAACCGTAGATAATAACCTGAGCCATAAATCTAGCAAATGATTTATACTTCATTATTTGTGATTCTTTTATGAAAGCAAAAATGAGGACAACAAAAAAATGACTTGCCATATACATTCTGAATGGTATATCCCGGAATTCGCATAATAACCGTTTGGCACTCACCAATGACTAGAATAAGGATGAGGCATAAAGTAGGAAATACCGTACGATACGAGCAACCGTTCCCCATTTGTATATTTAATACAAATAACAAAACTTTATCAACCGCTTCATTTTTATGATAATTTTTACAGAAACATGGTTGAGCTATAATATGTGATACAATAAATAACAATCTAATTGTCTATCAATTTAAAAAATCACTTAATCATCAATTCTTCATCTTCAAATGATAACGATAGGTATTTGTGATACTATCATCTCTAAAAACCCTTATAATCTGAATCAAATTATTAGTCTTTGATAATTTGAATTGGATAACTGTTCAATTTTTATCTTTCAACTTCAAGATCCCATTATTGCTTGATCAAGCATAAATTGATTGCATAACTACTTATTATAATGGAATAAATACTGGTAATAAAAATTGATCACTTCCAAGTCACATTAAATTTCACCCATTCCATTCTTTTTTTCGTTCTATTTTCGAAGCCAAAATATCGAAAATTTCCTTTAATTTAAGAAATCTATTTGAAAGGAAATCCCTTTTCTACTTCATGACGAATTCAACTCTTCCGAAGATGGATACTTTTCGATAATAGCTTGCTTTATTTTCAATTTTTTTTTTTTTTTTTGTTATTATCAAATTATTATAAAATTTATCAAGTATTTATGTCCAAAGCATTTGTAATTTCCTGTCTCCTTTTCCTTTCACAACGCAATTATATGCAATCGTTGACTTGCCAGCTTTTTGGCTCTTTTGGCTATAACTATTCACTTGAATGATTTTTCTAGCATTTTCTGAGACTTGTTTGCATCTTATTTTACTCTTTTTTTTTTTATTTTTTTAATATTTTTTGGCGATGTTGAAAAAAATATTTCAAACAATGAAATATTTCATTATAACTTAGAAAAATCAAGAATGCTGTATGGAAGCAATGCTTTAGTATAGTTTTATTGATCGTTCCTGTCATTACAACTCCTTCTATCTTCAACAAATTGATGTAGCGCTATCGTAATACTTCAATAATGATCGAATAGTGTTCATAATGATTATCATGATTACTGTATTCTATGTATCGAAAGATTTGTACTTCAGGTTGTAAATCCGAAAATTAATAGCCAAAATATTAAATTCTTCTTTACATTAAAAGTGAGATATGATCCATGTATTGAAATTGAGATTTAACACAAAATAACGAATACGAGAATGGAGATGAATATTAATCATTGTTATCATCCTTCAAGTATATATTCATTAAAATTGATAAAATTGAAACAATGTGAAGGTGCAGATTACATATTGAATATATTTTAATTAGCGGAAAAAAAAAGACTTATACAAATTATAGTTATTTAATTATTTGATACGCTTACTTACTCCTGCAACTTCAATAAATAACTGGAAAGTAACAATGGAACAACAAACCGAACGAACTACATCTCAACGTAACAGTTCAGCTTTCAGTATTAGTAAGTCTTTTTGTTTCTTTTTTTTTTCTTTTTTATTTTCATTTTACAAAATTTTAATTCCATGAAACAAAATTAGCAAAAAATCCCATCGTTAAAGCAACTAATATAATATCTATCTGTGCCTGTAAGAGGTAATAATATAAAAGAAATTTGTATATGTTTAGAAATATTCGAATTTTCAGGTGAAAATCATAAACGAACAGAAAATGATAGATTACGAGGTTGGAAAGTAGTACAAAAATCGCTTCCACGTATCATACATTACGGTCAAAGAGAGGGTATACTACAAAAGACTAATTCTGTATGCTACATTTATTTCGAAAAATTGGAAATCAGTTTTTGATCAGAAAAACGAAAGCAACTATCCGAAAGTTGTAAATATCATCGGAAATGTATAATTTTATATCATGCAAAATGCTACAAATAAGATTTCATTTTCAGGTTTATTACTTTTAAATAGTATGAAGCGATTGCAGCGAATGAGCTCATCGTACAAAATGCCCAATGTTGTGATAGAAGCACAAGTAGCAAGTGATGTTTCTGATCATCGTTTAACAAATAGAGTACAGATACCCAGTAATGATATAACGATTATGCATGAAGCTATACCATTTCTTCCGGTTCCGGTTGCTCTGCTATGTCTCTTCTTTAATGTTATCATCCCTGGTTCAGGTAAATTTATTTGATAGATAAAAATATAAATAAAGATACACAATTTTTGAAACATATATTAATTTCGGATTAGTATTAACTATTATTATTTAGGGACAATTTTAAGTGGAATTAGTGCATTATGTATGGGACAACCAAGAATAAATTTCAAGGAAGGTCGTAAATTGGTCACACTATTTGTTAATTTTTTGGTTGGCATTAGTCAATTCTTTACGATAACATTTCTTTTCGTTGGATGGTTTTGGTCAATTGCATGGGGTGGCTTAATCATCATACATTCAAGTATGTTTAATTTTTAATCAATCATTATAAAGTAGTGCTATAAAAAAAATCACGGTTATAGTTACAATCGTAATCGTGATATAATTCCAATTATGATGTTAATATTTCGAATACTTCAATCGTGATAATAGCTGTCATAGATTATCCTGGAATTTGCAAATTTCATGCAAAATATACGGCATTTACAGTGCAATACCGTGATGCATTGGTGCAACGACGACAAGAAGCGGTTGCAACTGCAGCGATTGAAGCAATTACCAAAGATTCAATACTACATAGACGGGATGTAAAAAAACTTGTCGAAACTCATCAAACAAGTAATGGAGGGAAACAACGAACTTCAAATCAGTTTTCCAGTTGAATGGAACCAAGAAATGAAGATTGCTTGGAATTGCACAAAGCAAGCAAGATCATTTCCAGGCTTGTTCTACTCTACTGTTATTTACCTATCATCAATTTTGAATATGCCATATTTAATATTATGGAGATTGAATTAAGAGCAATTAACCTTCCTCTTCCTATCGAGATTAGAATTTTGATGGAATACTTGAAGTACCCAATTAATTCAATTGTCATATTTCAAGATTTCTTTTTTTTGTTTTGCTGATAAGACGTAATCGATCCTAAAACGTTAACTCCTGACAAGTGGAAATTTATTTTCAATCATCCATCAAAGTTACGAGTTTGTGCCTTCCGTTCATTTATGCCACTTAAAATGCGCACAAAATCAATTTGAAGATCGGACAAAACTTTTTCGACCTTCTCAAGTTATAGAACCAAGTAAAAGGGTTGTTTCTTGAATTTCAAAACATGACAGTTTATAAAATTTATTTTCTCAAAAGGCCAACGAACGTTTTGAAATGTGTCTTAGGTGCTGATTGTAATATTCCTGTAGCCTCTCTCATGACTATCTTTTATTTGACGTCTCTCACATAGGTGAAATTTTTTAAGAATTCATATGTAGATCATGGTATACTGAAACATTAATCAAACCTAAAACCTCGCAAAATTGCAAAACCATAATCAAATAACAATCAAAAAGCAAAGATATAAGACAAGAATATTAACATTAAGACAAAGCATCACCAGAACAATAAGATGAACAGAATTCCCTGATTCCAAAACCTGAAATTAAGAAAACACCACAAGCAGTTCAAGTTCAGGCCGAGCTTTTCAGTTTTTTTTTTAAACCACTTGCTGAGATACCGAAGAATAAGTGCCGAGATCACGAGAAAAGCAACATGAAAGATATCCATGCTACACGGAAAAATAGCTTTCCAATGAGAATGAGCCATTCCCCTACACAAGACTGCTGTAGTAAACTTCTTGATAATCTTGAAATTCTCCCTAAAAAAAGCGATGCACAGTGACATATCGCTTTAGAATTGAGAAAGGAAACACGAATACGGCTGTAACTATGAGCTCGATGAGCTTCCAACATATCTCTCAAAAAGTTGTGCTTTCTTCCTTTCCAAAATCAGATTCTCGATTTCTTTTTGTGATGGTACAACAACATGTTGAATAAATGTTTTCTTCCCGTCATCACCTATCAGTACAGATTGCTTCGTGCCGATGTCTTCTTCGTCAGAGTCCTGTAAAGGTTAGCCAATAGCACACAAGTCAAAACAGAAAATGGCAAATTTAAGCATGGAATTTCAAATTATATTAGGAACAAAGTTAAATTGGAATGATTGCGTATAACGGGTGCTAGTACTTCAGTAATACTGAAAATAATGTAATATTAAGGTGGAATGATAATTCAGGGTACCGTAAGTCAAAAACAAGAATTTTAAATAAAAACATATCACAGCAATGATGATAAACCTAACAATTTGAGAAAATAATGTCAAATAATCCATACGATTTCCTTTATGCATGGATAACTTACATCATCAATTTTGTATATGTCGATATCTTCTTCGAATGCCTTCTTTGCTTTCAATGCATCTTTATTTTCTTCCCAATCCTAAAAAATTTTTTGTAAAATTCTGCATGCTCCATACTAAATGTGCGCCAAAGAAACCTAATCGCGAAAAAAAAAAAAAAAAAAAAAAAAAAAATAGAAAAATCTCAAACCTTTTCGATTTGTAAACGAGCTTTGATTTCAGCATCCATTTCCAGCGGTACTAATAAACCATCATCATCATCCATATAACCATAATAATCTGCATCCAAAAATTTGATCAATTCCATACGATTTTTTCGCGACTCATCAATTCCAATTTTTTCGAAAAGTTCTCGAACACCGGGTAAATCTTTCGCAGCTCCAAAGTATTTGTAACCTTTACTACCGGCCACTTCACGTCCTTCTCGATCCAATTCTCTAGGCGCTACCTTCCTACAAAATTAGCAGCAAATTGGCATGTAATCATGTTACTTCTGAACAAAATAACTAATGAAAAAATTCCATTTTAAATATTTGTTTTTACAAAAATATATTTCAGACACATATATATACCTATAATCCTGGCCGCCGAGTTCTTTTATTCTTGTTTCCCAGGCATACTTCACTCGTAGCAATTTGTTTATTTCATCATTCAAATCTCGAATTTTAAATTCACCCAAGCCGGGATTTTGTATCAACGCTATTTTCTTGGCAATTTCCATCGTTACTTGCTTTCTATATCTTTCTGCATCATCTATAAAACAGATAAAAATAAGATTACGAAATACAAATTTTGCTTCTCTCAACAAATCGAACCTATTATTCCAAATTGTACTTACTTAGCGTGTTACACTCGTTCACATCATTTGGTCGTTTTGCAACTGGACCTTTTTCTTCCTCTTCCTTCATCCGCCGCCATCGGGCCAAAGCAGTCATCGCTTTCTCTGCATTTCGAGCCTTAAGTACATTTGCATTAGCCGGTAACTAACTTAAAAGACGAACAACTTCTGTATGATGAATAGATGGATATTTATATTTGCTCACTTTTGTTTTTCTTGAACACATTCAATGATGATTCTTTTCAGAAAGAAGATGGCATTTTGAGATAACACAGCACATTTATGGAGATGCAAAAAATGCTAAGCGACAAAATGGTGATGAATCAATGTAATAGGAAAGTATTAAAATACCATAATACTTATCCACCACGAAATTAAAAGTATCCGATATGAAGATGGTGTAATGTAAACATTACGCAAAACAATATTTAAAACAGAAATGCTAAAAGTATAATTAAAGCTCTGCAATAGAATACTTACCATTATAAAATAATAAGATAATCCAAATGCAACCTGAAAAGCATTTATTAAATGAACATCTTCTCAAAAACATTTGTCTATTGAAACAAGTATAATTTAAGCATTGATGGGAGCAGTTAAATAGACTCACTTTCATTTACCAAGTCTACCGCTTACAGTAAGCCCATACCACATATCTTTAACACTACCATTAAATCGACCAAATGTCACAAATTATATTTTAAACTACTTTAATCAAAGCAAGCTCCAGAGTACTTTTAATCAAAACATAAAACTACTTTTATGTAGTACTTTAATCAAAACAAGCTCCAGAGCAACAGGCATAATTCATCTTCAGCAACATTAAAAATCGACCGACAACGACGATCCATCAACAGCAGCGTCAACTCAGAAAAAGGATGAAAACTTCCGAGGAAAATATTAATCGAACTCATTCATCACTGTCTACCACGAATCTATATAACAGCTATTTCAAAAGTTTTTCAACTCATTTGAACAAGTGAAGTATACAGGGATGAAATTTTATGCAAATACATGTAGTTAAAACATGAATTCATTGCAAAACAATGCAATCAGTTGAAATAAAAACAGCACAAAATTTAAAGAATCAATTTTTAAACATAAAAATAACAATGATGATATTAATTCAAAATCTTCGGAAAACTTCAGACATCCTCTAGATAAAGAATCAGACCTAATCTGCCTCTTTATAGATATAAAAATAATCACATTCACTGATTTTAATATTATCTGTCAATTTCAAAACTCGTTATACCTACTTATTTTATTATTTATCCTTCAAGAGCACATAAATCAAAAATGATTTTAAAATGATAACAAAGAATTAATATGCGACAGATCATTCACCACCTTTGGAATACGAAATCCAAAACTGTATCTGAGATGAAAAGCTAATCGCTAATCGTTACTCCTAAACGATTTCGTAGAACCGAGATGTAAAGAAACACACTGGTAACAAAACAATAACAGAGTGAATGTACAACAATCCTCTACAATTCTTTTAGGTTAGCGCTCCATCTGATCAGTTTGAGTGTCGGTATCTTCTTCATTGTAAATATTATCAGCCATCTGCCAAATCTGCATAATATTATCCTCTGATACAGAACATACAACCCAGGGTTCGTTGGGATTCCAGGAGAAATCCGAGATCTGAAAAAAAGGTTTATCTCAAAGAAATATGAAAAGAAGACAAATGTTACTGATCCATTGATGACAAACTGCTTATACTACCCCGCTTTTTGAAAATGCATTATTAAAGTGCAACTTATCCAATGATTTTTTAATTAACTCTTTGCTGCAAGATTCGAAGTAATGCTCCGCGCTGTAATTATCTTTTACGAAAGTGATCTTAACTGACTCTTAACTATAAATGCTTCACAGTGGCAAAACTCACTGGAGCAGTGAAAGACAAGTTTTAATCACTGCAAAGCAGTGACAATCCAGAAGCTTTCAAAGCTATGATAAATTCCCAACAATAATGAGTAATAACAGAAAAGAACTGATATCAACAATGATACACAATTCTAGAAAACGTAAGAAATAAATACATTGAATACCTTAGCTGTATGTCCACCATGTATAAAAAGCAATTCTGCAGGACCATCCTCAGCATCCTCCGGTGATTGTTCTTCACCTATTTTGCTTAAATCCCAAACATGAAGTCGTCGATCCGTGCCAGAGGATGCCAGAATTGTTTCATTGTGTGGTGACCACTGGACTTGGAAAATTTCATCCTTATGCGATTCGAATGAATGCAATTTCAACTTTAGATTTCGCAGATCCCACAAAGCTACCGTCTAAAGAAAAAAAACATTAACAACGTATACTGATATAATGACAGTATCATTAATATCTTTCCGATATTGATACAGCGTTAGCAACAGAGTGGAGATATAATGGATGATTAGGTATTAATGTCGGGGAGAGATACTGAAGCAGAGAACAAAAGGAACAGAACCTTGTCAGCTGAACCAGTGGCCAATATAAATTCAGAATATGGATTGAAGGACAAGCAGTTCACTTCAGCCGAATGAGCATCAACAGTGTGATTTGGTTTATTCGAGCTATTTGTACGGGTATCCCAAATCATCAGTTTACGATCATCACCAACTGAACCGAACACCGCTTCGTGCAACACATGCCAGGCAACATCCTCAACCACCGCATTATGTCCGTTGAAAATCTGCAATTTTAGGGACCCAAATATAAATCTTCCCCATACGATGATGAGATATTAGGGTTGAGTTCCCTGGAAACAAATGAAATTAAAAAATATGCCCCCACTTCCTCAGCATTGCTAAGACGGTGTCGATAACATACAATAGGGATTTACTGACAATTTAAAGAACGCTCAAAAAAATCATGTGGTAAACAGTATCAACCTTCTATTTCCAATATAGCTGATCTCATCAGGAATTACGAATTCAAACTCAGGCAACTGCCGAAAACGATCAAACTATTCGATCGTGGTTAAAAATTCTTACTGTTACTTAATTATAAAAATCCCTTGCCGTTTTTGCGTCAAGAAAGCTTGATTGAGCGGTCGCTGCCTGAACATCCCATAAGCAAACAGTCATATCGTCCGAAGCAGAAAGCAAATGACCAGGCAAATTTGGATTCCATGACAATCCATAACCTCGAAAGAAGGAAGTACTTTCATGCTGGATGAAACAAAGTGAAAAGACAGAAGAACTGGAAATAAATTTAGAAAACAATGGTATGAAGATAAATTAGATACCTTCCTTTGTATGACCACGTAAACGTAATTGTGGCTTGCAAACGTTATCAGCAGGATTCGGGACAGATGGATGTTTTGTATAATCGAAGATAAAAACCTGAACAATACTCATCCAAAATTCAGGATTCACGCCCACGAAAAAATCAATTATATCATGTTAATCAAATGATTTGGCACTTTTAGAGACAAGCTTAACTAATAACACAATGGCGGAATACTAGCCGAGTGCAAAAAAATTATTAAATATTGCTTTACGGAGCAAGAAAGTAAAAAAGGCAGAGAAATGAGAAGAAAAATACCTCGCTATTTGGTGACTTCGTGGCCAGCAAAACTGGATTTTGTGGCATGTAACGTGCACGATTCACCTCGCCTTCATGGTTCATCTTAATTTCGACATCAATTTTTCCTGTTATCGAACCAAAACCCCCAAATTCTGCAATAATCAAAATATAAGGAATCCATTTTGATCAGCAATCGTGTAATTTCTAATTTAGCTTAAGAAATATTTTAAAAAAATACCGCCTTTTTCGGTGTCATATTTCGAAGCATCAAACTGCGCATCATCAGTAGGCAGCAACAGTTTTGCTATAACCAAATGATTTTGTTCATCCGAAGTATGGGTACCTAGGATGAGACGATGGGTAGTGTAATCGCTTCCTTCTAGTCTATAAAATAATGATTATAAGCTCGATTACAAAAAAAGAGAAAAAACTGCAAATTTCTCCCCTCTTAAATTTTTAGAAAGAAGTATCACTAAAAATTGTACCTTTGTACATCGGGAAGCCACTGTACTGTCAAGCTTGGCCATTCAAGCGCATGTGTCATCACCTTCAAAAATTCCAGAAATTTTTGTTTAATTTTAAAAATTCTTACATCTTACAGATGCCTTCGATCATTTCCACTGCATTTCCAGAAAAACTTACGGTACAAAGAAACTACAAAATAATACCATATCATAGAGAAAGGGTGTATTTTTCTTCCATATTTTGTATTCTTCATTGATAAGCCGTTCCTCGTAACCTTCTTCAGCCATTTATTCACACCTCCGTGAAATCAACAAATGCTCTGAAACTTTCCTAACAACTTCATCACGTGATAATCAAACATCAAAACAGCGCTATGTTTGGTCTGAAATGTTTTATCACAGAGAAGAAGGCAATAAATGCAGAGGGGAAAGGGAGTACAGGATTGCTAAATTAATAATTCGGCTTGCAAACACGGTAAGACATGCAAAAAAGGCGAATAATAATCTAAAATAAACGAACGCGAATGTCCTATAAATTCTTTGTTATTAAACAACGAAGAATGCGTGAAGTGTAAAGGGTAAATAGGGTTGACAGAGATCAGATCCATGGAAAAAATCTCTTATACGATGTTCGGATTTTGTTCACACCAAATATTTCTAGTCACGCTGTTTATTCTACATATCGTTTCTTTAACTGTATTCTTCTCAGAAGCACAACAAAATAAGATATGATATGGGTTCCCATGAAATTTTACTCAGATACATGGCTTACTTAATGCCATAACACAGTTCGTTTTGTCACTGTTTGATTAATGACAAACAGCTTGTTATAAAGCATGCAGCAATATAATCCGGAAACTCTCAGCCAAATCATGACATTTTTCTTTAGTAGTTGAATAAAATGGATGGACCACTAGAAATAATTACGAGATTTTCCAAACCAATGCCTAGTAAATAGAATCAATGGTGTATCAAACATATGATCACGTTTCACCACGAAATAAATGGAACGTGATGAAACGGATAGAATTGTTTATAGCCAAATGCTGAGACGAGCACATACTAAACGGATTATTATGCAAAAAATAACTATGGAAAAACATTCAGACTTGTGCGAAAAAAAAAACTAACCATGAAAATGGTTGTGTAGAAGTAAACATAACTATAAGAAAACAAATAGGATTAAAAAAAGTTACAAATTCAATCCATTTCTGAATATTTATAACATCATTACGAATCCTTTAGCAAGCTAAAATGACATCAAATTGAGACATTGACTGTCATTACCGCAACCTTAACAGTGCACGACAGTCATGTTGCGAAAGAATTTAATGGATCTTACATATACACAGGTCAAAATTTTGCACGCGATTAAGCAACGTAAAACACTATTGGATAAGGCTATAACCATATCGAACTACCCACCAAGCATCCCAACCCCGCACCACCCGACTCCCGATGTAAACCAGTCCCGCCAAAAGAGAAGAATCTTTTTCGAAAACACTAAAATTCGTGCAATCAATAAATGCGGTTAGGGAGCGATATGAGGCCGTTGTGAAATTCCAACATCTCATGCTAAAAATCAAATAGTTAAAAAATATCGGCTTATGAAGTGATTATAAAGAGAGGTTTTCATTGATTTTACACATACTCTGAAGTAGAAAAATACTTTGATAGGTCTGTTTGAATGCCCTGCAAATACAACTTTGGTTTTTACCACTCGAGATAATCACTTCTTGTATTACTTATCCGATCAATATCCCACTAATTAGATTGTATTTACATGATGATATTCATAACTGATAAAATGCTTATTTATTTAATACTTTTTCTTTCTGTTTATTCTACGAGGAAATTAATAGATAAGTCAAATTAATTATCCAAATTTTAAGCAATTACTTCGAGAAAATTATGTCTTCAACTTTGTGTGGTTAATTATTAGACTATTAAATGTGAGTAATTGGCAGTTTTAAGACAAATTTATTCATTCAAGAAAGATCAATTATACTAAACAACATAGAGCTTATTTGATCAAAATTGCTATACATAAATTTTCTTCAATACCATATCACAGTTCTGGAGCAAGACATTACAGTAACGTGCGGGTATCGTATTAACGAGCAACGTTTGAGTGTACAGATGTTTCACGTAATGATGCAACATTGCTTCATTACTTGATAATTTTAATGCCAGATAATGATCTTGAATTACTCGACTGGTATGATGAATACCCTGAAAATTTGAAACGAAATGTATAAACTTATGAAAGATTCTTAAGGTAGTAAAATCAATTTTGTTTAATAAAGTAATTAGTTATTTGGGAATTTCTTAGAGTTTTCATTCTCAATTTTGATTCAGTCAAATTAACTGCTATTCTAAAAATATCCTGTTTGCATGAATTCGGAATATTTCTTAGCCTTTTACCATTTCTAACTTAATCGATTCCATGCAAAATTGCATTTGAAAAGTTATTCTAACAATTACAGTAATCAACAATTACAGTAGTGAACGGTGTACTCCAAGCTCAAACTCTAACACTGGATATTGTAATTCTATTCCTTTTCCTGTTTAATCAATCGTCCATTTAGAACACAATATTACTCCCTAGCTGTATGGTGATTTGTGAGATCGTGAAAATAATTCCAGGTCAGGGGTCAAATTTTACATTCAACCTTTGCAAGAAAACGGCGTTTCAAAGCCCTTTTGCATAGAGTTTCTTTTTTTTTTTTTTTTTCAAAGAGCAACAACATTTTCAATGATCACAATAGCAATTGGAAAAATTTCTTAAATCTACGTTAATCAGCATCATAACTTTACAGATTACGTAGTAAATTTATGTTTAATCCAATTATGTGTAAATCAGAAGGACAAACTTAATTTTACATATAAAACGTACTACTATTCCTCTGTGTTAATAAATTTCAAGTCGTAAATGAATTACCAAAAACAGTTGAAATAGCAAGCAGTTTGTACCTATCATAGGTGTCTAATATTTTCAAAATGTATTATCGATTGATTGGTTTCATATTTGCAAAAGAATTACTGATCGATTTTTTCAGATGATTATCAAACATTAACACTGGAAAGATTTGTAAATGATGATTACGATACGTTCGTAAAATATTCGCTGTTTGCATAACTAACTTGCTCAAAAACCATTCTAGGCTGCAATTTTTGATAATTATCCATAATCAGTTGTTTCATTCAGTTTCACTGAAAATATTTGAGTTAGGTTGAATGTAAATTAAAAATAACAAATAAGAAATATGTTTACATACAGATAATTTGATGTTATTTCACCCGAAATTATTTTATTGCGAGAAAATTCTGTACAAAATTTATTGTGAAAAAATGTGAAAAAAAAAAGAACGAAAAGAAAAGGGGAAGTACTAAGATTACAACAGAATATTAGGAAATTACATAATCAAGCGTCAAATATTTTCATAATGACTAAAAAAAGGCAAATTTTATAATTTTATATCGCAACAAATGAAGCAGTAAAAACTCGGGATTATCTCGACGAATTCAGAAGTACCCAGAAGTTGTTCAACGATTCGATGCGATAACTCCAGCAACGGCGTAACGAATTTAAATCAAAACTTATCAAAGAGGAAAAAACAATTGAAAAATAAGAGGTCTATCAAATTTCTGCAAATGATACTAGCCATCATCGGACGAAAACTGATAATAGCATTTTTAGGGACAGAAATTTTGAATAAAATTAATGCATTTGCAATTGAATCATTTCCAATTAGCGAATTTCCATTTGGCGAAGGTGTGATGAAAATTTTCAGTTAATTTATTGGAAACTTTAAAAACAGACGTGAAGAAGAATTATGTTACGTTTTTGGTTCCACAAATTTTAATTTGAATTTGATAAGTTTTGTCAGCGAAAAAGATCAAGAGTTCTAGTTGGTCACTGACAAACAGATTTTGTTCAAATTAATTCGAAAATTTATGTTTTAAACAATTATTTTTGCATAGGAATATTTCGGAAAATCCGAAAAAATTCCAAAGACTTCTATAATTCCGAAATTCTATCAATTTACCATTAACTGTTAAGGTTTAAGGTTTCTTCAGGCTACTGAAGGATTCTATTTTTTCATTGATTCACTCTCAATTTTCTTTTCTTTTTAACTTTTAGCCACTATTATTGGAATTTCAACATATATCCATATATGAATTGCAATTTGACCTCTCAAATCACTTATTTCACTAATCATTTGAATAGCGAAAGTTGAAATTTAAGTGCCTTTTATTTGGAGATGTTCTCAAATAAAGTTGAAATTTATGCAAAAATTGAATTACTTATAATTTAATGGCCAAAAAAAAAAAAAAAAATATGACAAAATGTTTCTGTACCAAATAAATAATGTTTATAAGCAAAAAATATGTATGGTTATAATAAAAGCATGATATTTATACAACGAAAGAAGATAAAATCTCATAAGTGATAAGAAATGTGAGAAGATATCAATTTTACCAAATGATAACCTTTGATAACAAATGATAACGTTAAACATTTGCTTCTTTTCCTTCATTTTTCACGAGTTTATTTTATTCATACTATCAAGCACTTAAAGTATTTTAGAATTATTTATCAACCTCAAATTGTTACCCTTTTAAAGCATTCAAATATGTAAACAATAAATGATAAAATTTTAGGATTAAAAATCAAAAAAAATTTTTTATTTGTGAGAAATCAAAAAATATTCATGCATCATCGAACCAAATATGTTTATTAAACTTTTTGGTAAACATATCGGTTGGCAGATGAAGTATAAACAAGTATTTAATAAATTATTTATTAATTCATATGAAACGATACTCGAAGAATGTAAAACAAGGATAAAAGAGATAAATGTCCGGTTACCAATAAGCAAAAATAAATATTATTACAATATTGGAAGACTAAAACATATCATTCTTTTACTACTTACCATTTATCACTTATCACTACACCCATCAATTTGTGGCAAAATTGATTCAAATGAATGAAATAGTAAAGTGATTCATTATCAGTTAATTTTAGATTGGCTAAATTTTCATTCTCTTTCCTAAGAATTATTTAAAAAACCTATGATTTTCTAACTTTTCAGATTATTACTCTAAGAACCCTTTTTTTTTTTTTTTTTGAAATCCAAACCAAATTTGAGGTTATTGTTTTCCAATTATTAACTTATAAAATGAAATCAGATCAATATAAATTTAAGCATTCAATTGATTTACCTAATTGGGATAAATTAGTTGTTAGCATTAATCACTTCGATGTTAATGAAATGATAACGAATATTTAGTCCTTTGAACCCTAAATACTAACGTAGGATCAGCTATCGTACAATTTTGTTGTTTTTATAAAGGCGTTAGAATTTGATATACATATTGAAAGAATTTTTCAGGTCTGTACATATTTCGATATAAATTCGATAATTTCATCAGCGTATTTTGCATTCCAAATCATTCGCCTATTAATATCTGTTCGGATATGAGAAAGAATGGGCTTTAATTTCTTTATTAATGGTGCATATTTTTCCTCGAATATATCCAGCTGAAAATGAACTTTTTTTTTTTTTTTTTGCATTACCAATTGGAAAAACAATAAGTTTTTAGATTTATTTTGGCAAAATTAAATTTTTAATTGATACATTTCAAATATTGCTTATTTTTAATTGTGATATATCACTAAGCTACCGATAAATGTAACGGTACCATCAAGAATGATTCTATGAAAATTTAAAAAATCTTAATGGATTATAATTATATCATTCAAATAGTACCAAAAAAAAAAAGCGGAAAAAATTAATTTTTTGCACAGTAATGTTTATCGAAAGTTATTTTCAGAGAATATTTGTTCCATTCAAAAATGCATGCAAGTCTTGCATGCATGACTTGTATGCAAACATTGCACTATACTTTCCTTTCTTTGATTTGCTTTAAATAACTGTAAAATTTACTAACTTTTTGTAAATCTTCATTTGTTCCATATCCTCTTGCCATTTGAAGTATGAAGAAAGGTCCATACTTTTCGTGTCTATAATTTTTAAATTTTCATTTTGATCATCGCCTTTATCAATTAACACACTTGTAATCAAAAGCGAAATGTAAAAATGGATAATGGAGACAAATAAAATTTACCTCTTAAAAAGTTCAGCAAAATTATTAAATATATGTTGCTCAACTGCTCCATTATCATAATTTTTTCTAAAAAGAAATGCTTTATTTAGTTTTTTTGGAAAGATAATTCGATAGTAAATTGAAAATGATGAATGGCAAAAAGTTGGGTTGAATTAATTAATCAATGAATAATTTCCTAAATGAAAAGAAACGAAAGTATGCAATATTCTCATCAACTAAATCTAATAAACCTTGAGAGTTCGTATAATTTGGGTCGAAAATCTGTATCTTTCTCTTTTTCGATTAATACTTCTTTTACTAACCTGAAAAAAAAAGTGGACAAAATTCAGGGAAAGCATTATGGAAGTTTCAAATCTTTAAATGCTCTTTTTAAGCAAGAACTATTTCACTTCTAATAAGTTTATTAAAAGTTGAATTCATATTAAACCTGAAATTTAAAATTAAATTAAAGTTATTCAATTATTTAGAAATATCTTTTAAATTATATATTACATTCACTTACACTTCGATGTAAGAATGATTAGAGCTGCTAGCAAGTGCGGAAAAAATCCTATCACGTTCAACGTGATATTCTTCTGCATGAAATTTGTTGATCATAAATGTCAATTCTGCCTGATTACCATATTTGGTTGCTACCATATAAGCGGTATTACGCAAGCTTGCTTCTAAGCTTAAATACATATATATTTAAATTATTGAATTTTCTGCTGAAGCAAACAACAAAATGAACAAACATTTCTATGATATTAATTTATAATTTATTCAATCTTTTGATGTTATATTAGAATGGATAATATTAAAGTTGTTTTGTTCCATAATGTGATAATTGAACTTTCGTATGCAAATAAGTCATTAAACAATAGTTTGAAAGGATTCCTGATCAGGAAGATAAATGGATCGGATCCGGCAAAATAATTCATGCAAATATTTAATAAATCATTTTTTTTCTGCCTCAACAATTTTAGAAATGAATTCATTGAATGTTAGCGTCATTTTATCTTCTTTTCTATGATCAGATAGCAATTTCTTACCCTTCCATTTTCATTGTTTTAAATTTCAACTTATCATATTTCACAATGTTATCTTACTCGTATAGAGGTAAATTGCTATGCTGATTATTATCTCTTAGCGACGAATCGAATTTCTAATCAATGTTGAATTTAACGGTATCCACAAAGTAGAAAAACGATTGAAGAAGAAAATTGAACCATACGGAGAAATATTAAATGATTTTTTTGATTAAGTTAAATGATAACTTTAGAACCATTCATCAAATATTCTGATTGGAAAAGTAAATAACAATTGTAAGTTCCATTTTACCTGTTGCAAGAGTTGCTAAGTATTTCCCGTGAACAATTTTTATAAAGTTCCTTCAAGCGTGATCGGAATAACTGAATGCATCGTTGATATCCACTAGCACACATTTTTAGGTATATCAGCTCTCTTATAAATCTAAATTTAAAAAAAAAAAAACAAAGACTATATAGATTCTGGAGAAGAGAAACCATTTCACTCCTTTTTCCATCTGTCTTATCCTTCTTAACTCAATGTCACATTACCTATCTATTTCAGAATATAAACAAATCGAGCTAATTTCATACTTTTACTAAATAATAATTCACTTTTCATATGAAAAGTAAAGATAGATGAAAGTAATCTTTTCAACATTATACATTTAAAGTTGAAGTAATATACTTACTCAAATTCCATATTGTGTGAAACATTTGAGTTAGTTTCAGCTTTAATGATTCGATCAAACGATGGCTCCATAAGAAACTGTACGTATTTCTGCAATTTCGAATAATTACGGCCAAATCAAAGGATTCCAATACGCTGCACCTCATCTGTCCCAACTTTCGGGAATGGTCTGAAAGTGGTCGACGAGTGACAACTTGAATTTCACAACCAAGGTTGCAACAGTTCGAGTGTCATCCACCTATCAGACAATTCATAGCTAAACATTGATCCATTCAATTACTGAAAAATTAAATTCTTTAAAATTATAATTATAATTGAAAAAACTTTTTTCTTTTTTTTTTGAAAAATAAAAATTACATTGAAAAGTGATGCATTTGTATGACGATAAATGCGATATAGGATGGTTTCAAAACGAGTGAGAAAGGTAATAAATGGTACAACTTTTGTTTCATTCCTAAGAAAGAGCGATATTTTCATTGGTATGCTATATGGAATGCGACCAGCTTCAGCTAATACAAATGCATCATCTGAAATTTTTCAAATATATTATTTGAAAAGTTGAAATTTTTGATTTTTTAAAAATCAAAGTAAATAAATGAATAGTTTTTCTGAGTATCATTATTACCATGTGATATATTATAATTAAATGATTAATTAAAAATTTTTGTATGATTTCTTTTGATGAATAAAAGTAAATGTGATTACTTTTTAAGATTAAGTAATGAATGAAAGGACAAATAAGTTACTACCGAGTAATTTAAGTCGTGTTGAGACGGAAAAATAATTATGCTTGTATAGTAAATGATCAATCAGAAGTTTCCAATAGTTAAGTTCATAATCGACGCGGTAATAACCGTGAAAATTCGGATCTAATATAAACATATGTGATCCATGTGACAGTTTCACTGAAACTTATTAATTAATTACATCTGTCGCGAAATCTAAATGAATTTCGCGAAGAAAGGGATAATACATTTCTTATAATTGAAGTAATTGATGCTTCATTTCGTAATGAAACTTCTTCTTATAAATTGTTAACATAAACCATTTAACTTCTTCTTAAATTCTTCTTATAAACTGTTAACATAAACCATTTAGCTTATACTCATCCTTGTCTAAGATAAGATATTAACAATGCGTCTTTGTTGTCTGTGGTTATGATATGCTTAAATCAGATCCGACAGCAACGTACTATCCTTTGTTCATATCCTTAAAATAAGATTGTGACATTGTCCTTTGTTTCATATGCTTAAGCTAGGATTGTAAAACATTGTCCTTTGTGTCATATACTTACAACAGGGTTACAATAATGCTTCCTGTAAGCCACTCCCAATACACACACATATATATATACAAGGGTCACGGCTTTGGGAGGCTCTTTCTTGAAGTTCAATCTTGACAGATTCATTCCACTCCCACCTCTCCTACCTTATTCCTGTTACTGAAAGTTTACGACCAAAAGTCAGCTCAGCAATTAATTCCAGCAAATGTTTTATTTTAACATTTGCTGGAATTAATTGCTGTGTTATTCAATAAATTTTATATTCAAATATTTTGTCGTGTTACCCAATCAAAAGGACTATACTGTCTACAACAAAATATAGATTCCTTCTACCTCAAATCAAAACTTTCACGACAACATCTATTGAGTAATTAATTTACCTTCTGATGATTAAAATGTTCAAGAATGATGTCATAGCATTCGAATGCAATAATTTCTCTAGTGAAGTTGTGCTTTCTGGTCTATTCCGGTCAAAGGTTAAGATACAACATATGTATACAACAATATTAAGATTATACTAGGATAATGAAGAAATCGAAGAAATCGTATCAGGTATAAGATAGAATATAATAAAATTAAACTTACATTTTTTGCCTTCTTCTAACCAGTGAACTTCATCTTGTTGATTTTCCCGTGTAAATACTGGTATTTTCCATTGCGTATCAGCAAATGCACTATTATTATCAAAATCAAATATTTGTTGAGTGATTTCAAAATAATCACCAACTTGTCGAACCTAACAACATACACTTTTATTTTAAAAACGATAACACTTTTTTTTACTTATCAATTTATCACATAAAAATAGGAATTAAATCCATGATAATAAATTCCTAATCATTTTTAGCTGAAGTTTTGCTAACATACTTCGATAATTAAAATAAAATTAATGGATCAACAATTTGTCTCTGTTATGATATGAAGCAATTGAAGCATTTTCTTCATTCTCCTTCACAAAATTTCATAACTGTTAAAGAAATCAAACTTTTTCAGAGCTTTTTTTTTGTTATATTCTCTTCATACCATTGCTAATTTCATCCATAAACTGTACTTATTTTTGCATAGTAACAAAAAATTGATTTTGATATTAAAGAAAAGAAAAAATTCGGAAGTAATAAAAGAAAAGAAAATGCATATATAATTGGTAATAGACCTTCAACAGTGGAAATCCTCGTTGATAAATCCATGAATTTATGAAATCATAAACCGAAAAATTAGTCCCCAAGAAGGGATCACGATGATGATCAATCGCTTTGAAAATTCTTCAACGAAGATAATTGGTGAATTAATTATGCAATAATAAAAATGAATAAAGGAATATTAAATAAATAAAAAAGGAAAAAGAAGAAGTTATTAGATTTGTCTGGAACTTTCAAATTTTGCAAAAATCAATTTTGAAATGTATGTTTGAAAATTTAAACTGCCATAATTTTCCTTCAAAAAGCTTATAATATTATCCATTGAATTTCAATTAGATAATAAAAATATATACGTACTTTGAAAAACTGCTCAAAAAGTCATTCTTTTCAGCATTTGCATATGCAAATTCGACTAAATAGAGATTCAATCCTTGTTGAAAGACTTCTTTACCAATTGTTGATTCTACCATACGAATTACTGCAGCTCCCTAAATTTCGATGAAGTAAAATGAGAATACGTTAATATACTCATCACCGTTGAAATCACTGAAAATTTCCAAGGTAATACATGTTGCGTTTTATCAACTTCATTGTCGTAGCATATATAATTTTGATGTATATTGATTCCTAAGGATTTCATAATCTTCAATTTCTCATTTTTCCTGATCAGTATTGATAATAGGATTGAGTTGTCTAATAGAATGTATATTATGATAGGTTTAACTGCAATACCTTATTGTAGATTATTTTGATATCCTGACCATGTATACGTTCACTATTTTCCTTTAAACTTAATGGTTGCGTCATTGTCGTATGTTGGTCACTTGACAATGCCTTTAGTGTAATATCGGCCGCAAAACATTGTGTCTGCAAAACAAATAATTATTGCACGTTTGAGAATTTCACAAATCATTTCTTATAAATTGATCGGTAATGAATAGGATCAACTGATAATTTTATAAAATCTACGTGATTCAAGTGAGCTACCGTATTTCACTGAAAATAACAATTAGCCAGGAAATAAGAGCTCATTTCATGATATCTGTAATATTAACATCTATCTCAAAGATAAGCTCTAATTATGACCAATCAGTTGAACGGATATTTGTTACTTCGTTTGCAGCATATAACGATCGTTTTGAATTATAAATCAATAATATTAATATTGAATTATCTATAGATAGTAAATCCCTGAGTACTAAGGTATTCCTTAATTAATGAAAGATCCGGTCGTATTTTTGGTTTAGTTTGATTTAAGGGATTATTGATATCCTCAACCAATGTACAGCTACTACAATCAATTTTGACTATATTTTTTTTAATGGAATTTCAAATATTTTACTATACTTTTCAAGACAATGCTAGATTTTAATTCAACGGGAATTTTTCGAAAAACACTTTCCGTAATAACTTTAGGAGAAAATTTCATGCAAAAATACCGTTCGTAGTGTTGTGTTTTCAACAAAATCAGCTGCTTTTTGACCCATCAATGTTGCGAAACCTTCGTTCAACCATAAATCATTCCACCAACGCATTGTTGCTAAATTTCCAAACCACTAAAAAAGAGAAATTACTGAAATTCTATAGACTTTTTAAAGCCCTTTAATCATTTTTCTCA
This sequence comes from Dipetalonema caudispina, assembly GCA_013365325.1. Classification (NCBI taxonomy): domain Eukaryota; kingdom Metazoa; phylum Nematoda; class Chromadorea; order Rhabditida; family Onchocercidae; genus Dipetalonema; species Dipetalonema caudispina. The sequence continues at coordinate 94,675 of JABVXV010000170.1, forward strand.
TTTAAATATTTGACATCAGTGTTTTAAATGATAATTAGTCTCGACTTTGTGTATATCGTATGACATCTGAATTCCTATATAACCTTCATAAATTACCTTACCTTACGTCTCTTCAATCATTTTGTTAGAAAAAAATTTACCATATGTGCGATTTCATGTGCAATGACATCTGTGACAACTCTCCTCTCACGTAAACTATTCAGACGTTGATTATAAAGCATCAGCTTTTGACGTACCGTAATCAATCCCCAATTTTCCATCGCCAAAACACGTAATTCAGGTACTGTGAAAATATCTGAAATCATTACTTTTCAATAACATTGTAATTCATATGAAATGCAATGTATTAATTAAAATTTTTAAGGAAGAAAAGAAAGAAGGAGAGGAAAATTATAAAAAGTACGAAAATAATTTTACTACTTCTACTTATTTTTTAACAAATTCAAATAAATAATGGAAAATAATATAATAGTTTTAGGTATTCAAAAATGTTAGTAATGCTATTCATATGGCAATTTTTTGTCTAATTAACGCCTTAATTAAACTAATAAGCTGGGAAAATTATCGTTTCGAAAAATTAAAAAAAAATTAATCAAAATGGAAATTTACCAAGTTTTTTGAGTGGATATGGAATGGAGAAGAAATTTTCATAATAAATTAATAATCGACATGTAACATGAAGGGCATAATCGATATCATATATCATAGCCGATTGGCACCAAACACGGATCTATAAATTACTTTATACTCTTTTATTTCACTTTAAATTAAATTCAAATCTGTTTTTGGTAAATTTCAATTTTAACAATCAATTGGAATTTTCGTTTTCTTTTTTATACTGTGATATATTTCTCTGTATTTTCATCCTTGAATACTAATATAAATTTTTTTTCCGCCATAAAATTTCATTATAAATTAAACGAAATCTTATTTTGAAATGATGATTGCTAGTAACAATTTCAAATTTCTTTATTAATTGTTTAACAAAAATTAAGATAGAAATGATTTGTATCTTATTAAAATATGGTCTCTTGTAATTTAGGTAAACTTTCATTTTTAAAATGTTGGAAAAATTAACAATTATTAACAAGTTTTCATTTTCAACCCTTACAGATGCTTCAATCAAGAGATATTATTAATGATGAATATGTAGAGGAAATTATTCCTGATGGAATTGTGATAATAGCAAATGATTCAGTAAATTTCAACAGATATTAGAATGCCAGCAATTGTCGCGAAATCTAAATGAATTTCGCGAAGGAAGGGATAATACATTTCTTGTAATTAAAGTAATTGATATTTCATATCGTAATGAACCAATTCATCTTATAAATTGTTAACATAAACCATTTAACTTCTTCTTAAATTCTTCTTATAAACTGTTAAACCATTTAGCTTATACTCATCCTTGTCTAAGATAAGATATTAACAATGCGTCTTTGTTGTCTGTGGTTATGATATGCTTAAATCAGATCCGACAGCAACGTACTATCCTTTGTTCATATCCTTAAAATAAGATTGTGACATTGTCCTTTGTTCATATGTTAAGCTATGATTGCGACATCGTGTCCTTTGTTTCATATGCTTAAGCTAGGATTGTAAAACATTGTCCTTTGTGTCATATACTTACAACAGGGTTACAATAACGCTTCTTGTAAGCCACTCCCAATACACACACATATATATACAAGGGTCACGGCTTTAAGGGACCCATTCCAGTCTTTAGCTTACTTACTCAATCAGCTTACGATTCACTCACTCGTCCACTCAATCACCTTATTCACTTACAAAGCCACGAACCACTCACTTCCACCTCACCTACTTTATTCCTTTTACTGAGCTTCCGACCACAAGTCAGTTCAGTGACTTTAACCTATTACGCATTAAAATTAAGTAACAATTGCTGGTATTAATTGCTGTATTATTCAATAAATTCTATAATGAACTACTTGTCGTGGTACTCAACAAGAAGACTGTACTGTCTTCAACAAAATACAGATTCCTTCTAACACAAATCAAAACTTTCACGACAGCAATGATTTAAATGATAGTGTAAAATTTTTTGATGATAATTATGTCATCATAGCAATAATCGATAGTAGAAAAGTTGCAGTAAATGCTGCTTTGAATTTTAATTATTATTTGAATTCCGATTGTTGCTCTCAACATTTAGACTAGTTTTTATAGTGCAAATAGCCACAAGTCTAAAAAAGGTATTATTAATTGCGCTAGAAGTATCAAATGAGTACGTCTGCTAAGTTTGGGCCAGAAAAAATTTTCATCGAGAAGGAAGACAAAATAAGTTGACAAATAATTGGATTTATAAACTTTGAAGGATGTAATACACTATTAAATTGGGCCATTTGTGAAGTGCTAAACTACTGGATTGGAAATGGACTGAAAATAATAATAAATTGGAAGTTCAAATTTATAATTGCAGCATGAAAGCACTGATCAAACAAACAAAGAGATGCCATTTTAGGAAATATAAGAAAGATCGACTGAATAAGTTAAACTTATTTGAATCGAAATTTTTGAAGTAATTATTTGCTCGAAGAAATTAGAAAAAGGATTCTGATTATCCCAGAAATGAAATTGAACAAAGTAATATTGAGAGAGGGAAATCTCATGATCACGTTCTCACCAACAATGGGAACTCCCAGAGAAAAATCTATGCTTTTTCCTTTTTTAGGAAAATATTTTTTGCTAACTTAACAATCATTCAATTAAGAATTTGTCTCGTTTAATTTAATATTCAAATAGAACATGAAATTTTCTCTTTTTGCAGTATTTACAAAACGAAAGCAAACTTCTATCTTTCCGCAATGACGAAATTTGAAAACAAAATCACTGACAGCTATTGCTAGCAGATAGGTTGACATGACAGGTGTCACATCAAATTCTGTCTTACTCCATTTCCTGTAAAATGAATCCCAATACAAGATTACATAGATTCAGCTAAGTATGATAGGTATCAATGAAATATTACATGAATAAAAAAAGAAATACTCCAAATCTGATATTATGGAAAATTTCGGTTATTTCCCATTTATTACGCTCCAAATTTTATTATTATTGATGAATATGAACAACAATTAATTTACTTTAATGATACTAAATGTATTGGCAATTGTCTACTTGTCAATTGGAATCAATTTTTTAGGTACGATTTGTTTTTCATTTGGCATTATCGATCTACCGCTCAACAAACAACTATAATTATGTAATCAAAATAATGAAAAGTTCTCACGAATTGAGATGACGATAGCGATAAACTGGTGAATTGGAAACAGCTGACGTGCCCATAGGATGAATTATACTAATTCGGAATGTTGCTTTCATTTCCGGCTCGTCGAAACACGGCAATAAACGACTTGCATCGGTTGGCTGTAGTTGTGTAAGTGCTAACAATCTGAAATAGGAATGCAATTACTTTGATACTATCATTTATTTCTTATTTTTTATCGGAATTCATAAATCGATCATATGGAAAAATGTAACCCAAAATAAAATTAGTTATAGTTTGAATGTATTTTTTCAATGCACATAAAAAAAATAGGAAACTGATGAAGCATTTTTCTTTCATTTCTCTCTTTTCCACTATGCTCATGAGAACGATTTTTCACAAATATTTGACTATTTTTTGACAAGGAAAAATTTTCTCGAATTGTTTACTCTAAAAACAAAATTTAAATTCTATGCTTAGTTCATTTTTAGAGAAATTATGGAATATTATAGTATGAAGAAAAAAAAAGGAGAAATGGTATTTTCAAATTAGCAAAAGGCAATTATGTTTGCCTCGTGGTTTTTGCAAGATAATATATACCAAAATGTCATTTCAGAATTGTGAGAAATATATTTCTATGGGAATAAAAGTAGTACATCAAATGAATACATAATGAGAAAGAGGAAATATCATGGATAAAATTCTTTCACAAGACAAAAATCTTTTATTAGTTAAAATAAATTTGCATAAGGAGCAGATTGCTAAATTTTAAACTCTTAAATTTATTTTGATATGGAAAAAAAAATTTAATTATTCACTTTGTTTAACCGAAAAAAGACAGAGAGAAAAAATCTGCAAAATTTAGAGAGATAAAAAATATTATTTTCTAACTGATAAATTTTAGCAAATTTGAAAGTTTACTTCCAGGAAATATAACTGAAAGAAATTGCTCGAGAAATCTAAGAATGTCTAATTTCACTCGGTAATTCCATTCGAGATGTTTATCTAATTGTCATAATTAAAATGTTCATGTAATAAAATTTGTTTTACATTTTGAAAATATATGGAAAGAGAATGAGAAACGAAGAAATAAAAAGAATTATAACTAACCTTGTCTGTCCATTGATGTTGTATTGAGTCTTATAAAGACCACCAGACCATACATCATTGATAACACCTTGATATTTAATGGAAATCATATAATCATACCCAGAATCAAGTTTCTTCATCAGTACTATCTCAACGGTATGAATATCATCCATTTTATGTTGATACCGATTTACACTGATCAACGGAATCGACTCATTATGACTATTTTGCACTTCTATATCACTTTTATCAAATTTCAAATTTTTAGCATTTAAAATGATTCGATCAGTTGCTTGCAAGCAGATAATACGAATTGCTACATTTGCATTGGTGCTAAAATTTCGTTGATTAAAATTTAATCCTTCTCGATACGGAAGAAATATTTGTAATTTGAGATCGTAATGTAACGGATGAATTGTGTTAGGTAGCCTGAAATATGGCTGAGAAGTAATAATTGATGTATTGTTCGAGGAACTACGTTGATGCAACGTCGTTTGTAGCTCAAAACGTTGCTTGGATGAAACAATCAGAAAGGCCAAGAGTAAAATGATGAATGCAAAAAAGATTGTTAATACAAGTAAAATTTGAATTTGTAATGGTGAATTCGATTGCTTGTAACGTACTTTCGTTTCTTTCCTCATTTCATACAGTGATAGCAATTGATAAACGATTAGAAATCAAACTTCCAATCTATTTTCGGATATCGTCGTAAAGCAACAGTAAAATAGATGGCACTTTTTTTCTTTTTTTTTTTAGCGTACTTAGCACAAATGAATTGTTTGCAGAACCAATAAAAATTATTTCAATATAAATCAAGCAAATAGTGACAATATCCTTAATAAAATAATATGCTGAAAATTCTCAAACATTTATTTGACAATTGCAGAACTTCAAGTTCTTTCAACTGCAACTTTTTTCAAGAAGAGGAATAATTCAGTCGATTGAATATAACATTTGTCATCGGACTTGTTCAACAATTTAATGATGTTAATGATCGTTAACTAATTGATGCAATCAGTTGCATCTATATAACAACTGTGTAAGTAATGAAACAGAAGTGGATCAGCAAATACCGTCATGATAATAGTGGAAAATTTGAATAAGCATCACTAAGAATTAGCGAAATACTACGAGAATTTGTCTGTCGGCAATCATTCAATAATATTGACAAAAGCAATAGGTACTATGACTTATTTAATTGGTTTCTAGCAGTTCCAATTTTTGGATCATAAAATACTTTTAAAATAATGAACTAAATTAGCAAGTGATTGGTAATAAATACATCACTGCACAAAACAATACAATTTTTACTCGATCCGTTTAATAGTAATAATGAATGCTTAAATGACAAAGCATCAAAGGAAGCAGGAAATTAAATTTTGCAAAAATAAAAGAACTACATTGAAAGTGATTTTTTCCATGAATTTTGAAGGAAATTTATTTTAATAGGTAATAAAAAAGTGAAAAAAAGAATGATAGGAAAATAATGAATTTCAAGCGGTAATAGTGATACTAGTGATAGCACTAGTAGTAATAGTAGTAGTAGTAGTAATGGTAGTAGTAATCGTAGTTGTAGTAGTAGTAGTAGTAGTAATAGTCGTTGTAGTAGTAGTAGTAGTAGTAGTAATAATATCTTCCTCCTTCTTCTTTTAGTCAATTTGAACAATGAGCATTGAAATAAGAAGTGGTCCCCCGGAAACGAAGTGGTAGTGAGAAGTAAAAATGTATTGAGAATGTGGAAGAGGATGAGGATAATAGGCAAGATGGGTTGAATTTAAAGGATAGGATTGAATGTCAGTGAGAGGGACAGACAAACTTTTAGAAATAAAATTATATATTTGATTAAATTAAATCAATTTTCTTCTCTTCTCCCAATGAGTAGTAGCTTTAGCTTGAATCCAAATACATTTCATATATAGCTATTTCTAATTAGTTATGCCACCGTAGTTGCGCCTATTTTTTCCGCCATAACTATATACACCTCTTTCTTTCTTTCTCTCTCTCTCCCTCTCTCTCTCTCTCTCTCCCGTAATGTATATTTTTTTCATTCTTCTACTGGTAGAGTTTCAAATTAAAGTTGGAAAATTGGTATGAGATGAGTGGGAAATAGAGAATGTTATTATTTTCAAAATGGCTATTTCAAAAAAACCACGCATAATAAATAGATGAACGAATAAATTCGATATGAATTGATTGATACAATAAATGAATATTATGATGATAATTTGCTTCTTATTTATCAAACTTTTATGCAGAAGCTTTCTTCATTAACTTTAAATTTAATTGCTTCATATTCAATTCTTTTTTTTTTTTTTTTTATTAACAATTTGTTCAACATAGTTCTCCGTTTTAATTAAGGGATCGAAAAAAAAAGAGGGGAGATTTTAGTATTATATTTGTTTTGCATAGATATGATTGGTAATTGTAAAAACATGAAATAATTTGAGACATTTCATTGATACTAACATATTTATTCAATTTGGAATAGAGAAAATATAATTTGATTAATATGTGAATATAAGTGAAATATTATTGAAAATTTGAAGGACTATTTATGACTTAAAACATTTACCTCAAAAACTAAAAAAAAAAAAAAATTTAATTCATATTTTTCTTGGAATTATTCAATTTTGCTAATTTATTCAGTCCATACATTATGGCTAATTATGTGGAAAGAAATAATTTCTATTTCTATGAAAAAAAAAAAAAAAAAAATTGTCAATGATAACAATTATATCATCGCTTATAATTCACATGATATTCACCAATTAATTTGATTGGGCTATTCTTGAAGCAATCGAAATGCATTAATCCCATTTTCACCCAAATATCATTTATTGATAATACTTGAGAGATAATTTTGTTGAAAATTAATTTGATTTAAATATACTACCGTATGCAATATAATCATTAATTTACTCTTTTGTTTTCGATTTATCTTTTACATATATGCCATATGATATGTGTGATTGAATAATGTTTGATAATATTTAATTCCTTCATTGCTACATTCTCTACACTACAAATTTTGTATATTATTATAAATATGCGAAAGGTAGAATAATTTCCTGTCTCCTAGCAACGGCTAAAAGAAGTGTAACGTTTGGAAGAAGCAATTATCCATGTCTTTTTTAGCTTTAAAAGAATCGAATGTGAAAAGCTGATGCATTCAATCGGGTATTGTGTTACAACATCTGTACCAAATCATATAATCTATATATCGGATGTCATATGATGATTATCATTAAAATTAATTCCAGATCGAGAATTACTACTATTATTAGATGAGGTTAATGCTCTGAACTACTAGCGTGCTCTAATATGATAGAGTATGAGATCTAAAAGGTTTTGATGGTATATACCGAGAAACCATTCGCTGCAATGAAGTAAAACTATAATTTTAACCGGTTGAAGCACATTTTAACCGGTTGAAGCAAAAATGTGTAACTTTGAGTTGTAGTATGATGGGAAAAAGAAGGAAATTTATTGTGAAATAAAAGTAAATATGAAAAGTAAATTTTTACAAATTTAATATAACTGTAAAGGTTTGAAAGGAGGAGCACAAAGAGCACGTCAGTGTAACCAGTAACAGAACAATACCTAAATGGTTTTATAAATGTGGTACAACTTGGATAATAAAATGCAACAACATAATGATTAACAGCATGATCTATATTAATAGGAATTGATCGATAACTACAAGGATATTTGCACAGTTGATTAACTGATCGTTAACTCTCATTCGATGTCACATTAGTAAACTGGAACTCTAAATTAATTTGAAAAATCATCACTTCATTAAAACACCTATTTCCGCCATAAAGATAAGAGTAAATTAAGATAAGATATATATTTTGTTAAAAATATTTCTCAACAGACATTCAGTATGAATTACAAACAACATATACAAATATGGCTAGTTTAATACCACATACTCAGCAAAATTGTAAGAAAGGGAAACATGCATTGTTTCTCTCAACACTGGAAAGGATCCAAGGGAGCATAACGAGCACTGGGGATCATTTTGATATCAAATAAAAATTTAGATCAAGGAGGTTAACGATAATACATCGCAAGCTTACCACCAAAAAACGTTTAAAATCCACAAATTCTATGGAATTTGTCCAGAATGCTGTATTCGCGGAGATGTAGTGGAACAGTTAACGAATGAGGTAAAAATTTTCTAATTTTAAAAATCATTATAAAATCCAGAAGACAAAGACTGATAACTTCCAAGCATGAATTTCTTTAAACAATTATTCGGTTTCTCTGATATATAGCAGCACATGTTTACACAAGTTCTGTAATTCGTACGAACAGTGATTGGTTTTTCCACATCTATACAACACGTCGACAACGTTATTAAAAATAATAAAGTTTAGAATTAAACTTGATAAAAAACTATGATTAGAGGAGATACATTTGACTGCTATCCAGAAGACGAAAACAAATGCATAAAATCCTTGAAAAAAGAAGAAAATTACATGGAAAACGAGTTAGTTACAAATGTTAAAAACAGAGGGATCAATAAAAAGAGGTTTTTACCCGTGAGTACTAAACTAAAAGAAAAAAAATAGATTGGTAAGAATTATCAAATGTAGTGTAAGCATGAAAGAAAAAAAGGTGCTTCAATGAAATTCCTAAAAAAGTACTATCCATGGAAAACGAAAAGTATGGATTTTATAAACTAAGAAGTTATTGCAAAGCAAATACTCCTTATATCGAAAAGTTCTGCATCGTTTGGATAATAGTGCCATTATGGGACACTCTCTAAAATACCGTTTTAAAGATTGTTGACACGAGAAAATTCTACCAACATTGTGTCTTGCGTTTTAACTTTTAACTTTAGTTACAAGATTTCACAAATTTCGTGCAAATTAAATTAGATTTCTTCAAGTCCCAGTCACCATTAATAAAAACTTGTCATTTTAAGTTACTTTTTTCCTTACGTGAATAATGAAGGTTTATTGGAAAAAACGCAATCCATGAATATAATATGTAAAATAATTTTCTGCTTGATGCAGGAATTTACAGACTGTAATGTACAGAAAGAAGTAGAATGGCTGTGAAACAGTGAAATAATGCAACGAAAATGTAATTTAAAATACCAACTTGAAAAATAATTCAAAACCTAATAATGAGGCAACACGTTCCAGGAAACATTGATTCTTACTATGTGTCGGCTGAAAAAAAGACAGCATCAGATCGAAAATGACAAATATTCATCAATCAATAACACTATGGTTAGGGTAATGCAGGAGAAACAGTTTTAATTTTAGCCGAACAACAAGTAACACCGATTTCTAGGCCTGCCTAAAGTTGTCCGAAAAAACTCATATTCAGCTTTACCAAACAGTTGTCAACCTAACATCGTTATATTCACATATGATTTTGGGAGAAAACAGATAAGAGAGGACACTAATTAATACGTCTTGCATTTCGAAAGGAGATAAAAATATCAAGACTAAAAATGCCCAAACTTATATCAGTACCATTTACTTAAATTTCTTTCACTTCAGATAATTCTCAAAAGCAAAACAAACAGATAACAAATGTTGATTTAAAACCTACTATTAGTAACTCGCTGAGAACTGTCATTTTCAGATGATTCTTCTTCCGGCAACAATTCTGGTTCCGACATTTCTGGAGACGATACAACATACACCATCCCCTCAAATTAAAAAAGAAGTTTAATCGCATGCAAATAAGTTTGAATGTTGGGTTTATCATACAAGGTTGCCAAATTCAAAAGCAAAGTAGTTAACATTTAAGACATTGCATGTATAAATTCTTCATCCACCTCTCGTTAACCAGAAAATCCCTTCTTTGTTTTCCTTTCACCAGTTCCTTCTCATATGAGAACAAACAAGTTTTGAGCTTAGCAATTTCAACCTTTTTCTATCTTCTTTCAACTTCCAAACATTGAAGGGTTTGGATTAGTCTCAAAAAGTTTTGCGCTTTTTCCACTTCAAAGGAAGAATAATTTATATTTCTCATATACAATTCCATTTTCAGAAAATAGATGACAAGTTTGCATATCAGTTAAACAAGCAGTTGAAAAGTATTGGGATATACAACAAAAGAAGCTAACCTCAGCTCTTCTCCTGAAACGTGCTAAAATTAATCGATCTTCTATGTGCTGCAATCCTGCATCACCACTTTCATTATCGTCTTCTTGACCACTTCCATCTTCATCGTCATCATGATTCTCAAGTGAAAAAGAATTAATAACTTTAAAACTTTGCATCCAGCCAAATTAAGAAAAAAGGAGAGAACGATCTGCAGAAAAAATCCAAAGTTCCAGATCGTGCCGAATGGTATAAATATGTCCTTTTTTACAATACTAGTCTACCAAGACTGTACAATCCCTCACTGAAGTAACAGCTCAGTGTTATGAATCATTTTTTAAGTTGTTAACACAGATGAGGTAAACGCTAGAGAAAAGTGTAAAACTTACCTGAGCATTTCGTATTAATCTCGCTGCTAATATCATTCGATCATTGCTAGCATCATTTTCCGATAAGTCGTGGAAACCATTATCCTCCGGAACCTCTTCATCAATGCCGCTCTGGAAGTATAATCTATAAGTCTTATTTTTTCGACATTTTTGTTTGGACAAAAACTGAGAAACTTGCAGCGGCAAAAAAAAAAAAAAATTTGTTCGGCTCAAACGAATAGATACAAAGTTTCGCTTAAAATAAAATTCAATTTCAAAAGTAAAACTTCTAGGAGTTTTTTCTAATTGCATCCGATGTAGTAAGAAAAACTTTCCACGAACAGTAGTGAGAAGATCGAAAAATGCTAGCATATTAATATCCTCATCAACACTTTCACCATTTCCTGGATCAGAATAATCCGTGCTTGGTATTATGCTTCGTCTTCTCGGCTCCAAATAAAAGCCATTCAAATCCCATGCGCTCCATAACTTAATAAAACTATCTCGAGTACAAAAAGGTTGCAACATCTCAACTAACTGGTCTCAGCCACGGTGCACATGCTTTCAGAGATATGCGTGGTATCGAATTGTTATTACAGCGTATTAGGCCAGTAAAAAATTGTAAATTGGAACAAAAATATTCGAGTGATTACTTTTATAATCTTTTCAACTCCCGATGAGAACAAAAGCCTGTTCAGGGAACTGTAACGCGCATGATTGACAATCGACCGATGACCTTCTAAAACCCGATAAGCTTTGTAAACGGTTTGTCCTGAAAAAAATTAGCAAAATGCATAAACATTTCAATATAAGCAGGCATATGATAATGTATGCGTTATGTTTTCGGCAAAAACTAAAAGTAAATTTTCTTACACCATACCGCCGTACGCATAAGACATTTTATGTTTAACTACTTTACAGAGAAAAAAACTTTTTACCAACAGTTTCTCGGTCCTCAGGCACTTTCCAGATATATATATTCCAATCGTCCGAACCAGTCATTACAAGATCGCGACTTATAAATGAACACGATTTAACTGTACAGGAATTCAGGTAATTTTGATCGTTGAATTCTACACTGCCACCACCATTTAACTTAAATGTTCTTAATCGGAAATCACATAAAGTGTAAACAAAACCTGATTAAGATAATCCTATTGAAAGAGCAAAAAGTACCCTGCTATTTAACCCATATTCTCAAAAAGGATTGAGGTGACAATTAAATTTAAAATACATCCTTCTAACTTTGACTTTACTTATAGCATGAAGTCTTGTTTTAATACCTAAAATCATGAAAATACGCCCAAGGCATTTAAGGGAATCGAATTAATAGTAGTTCAACAACGAGAACACTGTGATCCTGTTCTCGGCTTATTTTTAAGTTGAATGGTGTTAACTATGTATTTACCCAACTAAATTAAGCGATTGATAGAAAAAACTGGGCTCCAATCCACAATCCAAATTGATACAAAAATTTTTACTGCAAACAATGATATCTTAATAAAACATACGTCATACAATATGGGTGACGTACGGCTACGTGTGGCAAATATAGCTTCCCCATCATCACTCCACTGACCATACATAACAGAACTAATATTTAAATTTACGCGCGCTCTAGTTAATTGATCAAACTGGAAACAAGGGCTGAAATTTTAAAAATCACTAAATTTAAAAGTTTGATTGTTATGTAAATAAACAGCGTAATGCACTTGCCGCAGTAAAACAAATTTGTGAACTATTAAGTTGAGAGGATTTTACGAAGATCAATATTTCTCTAAAATGTCTTCCTTTTATCAAAATGCCTACCGGCATGTTTGTATCACTATTTCTTTTGATAATTTTACACAGTTTCTAATAAGGGTGCCATGATCAACAAGTATAATTTTACTTAAAAAATCAAATAAATTTTAGAGTAGCTTCAAACTGAAAGAATTATAAAATCCCTAACCTGTCAAGTTTGCGGATATCATGCAATGATAAGCCATCACGTCCATTACAGACCGATATAATGTGCACTTGTCGGGGATTGAACTGGGCACAATACATCGTTCCTAAATGCCTGATTTACTATTAGAAGCTAATTCAACTCACTTCTGGTTAAATAAAAGAAATCAAAGACAAAACACACCTGAACTTTCAACGGCAATTGTTTCTTCACCTCCTCGCAAATCATACAAGCGAACTTTTCCATCTTCTGAGGCAGACATTATCACTGAATCATCCTTGGGCTAAAAAAGTACTACAGCAGTCCGAATATACTGTTATTGTGATGTTTAAGGGGTTTGGCTTTTGACGTAAAGTCTTATCTCACATTCATGCTATAGACTACCGCTACAAAAAGCCAAGTGAATAGCAGATTTAAAACTACTCGGATGTGTGAAAGACCGCAGTTGCACTGACGATGACTGATTCTAGTCAATCAGTTCGTGAACTACCACATCTAAGATAGGGTATGAAATTCATTCTTCTTGTATATCATAATCCACTATGTAAAAACATTTGAGAAAGCCTAGTTCATCTTAATTATGATCTTACATTTACAGCAACATTATAAATAGGCTCGTCAGCTTTAAAGCGAAGTAACACACTGGTCGTTGCAATATCATGAACGTACAAAAACGAATCATTCCCGGCTGAATAAAGTTTTTCACATCTGAAAAATACCGTGAATAATATTAACATTACGTGTAGCTCAGTACAAGACTACTTAAGTATGGAATATAGTAGTTTGTGAAGCAAATCATAAGAGATTGGACCACAAAGGCATGTTATACATATTTGATCACATCTCACTGATAATTTCTGCTTATTTATTTAATTTTGGATTCCACTAGATGTTCGACGGTATTTTTCCTCCCTAACTAATAAATCCTCTTGTGTACCGACCTTAGATTTACTTTCTACAAACACTCCAGTCCAACAAAATCTTTAAATTTTAAGAAAGATGTAACCCAAAAACAAACTTATTGGAAAATCCAACAGAAAATATGTTAGAATAATGCATCTGTCTCATAATAGCCACAGGCTTCGGATTTTCCATCACTTGAACATCATTAAGTTTCCACATTAACACTCGTCGATCATCGCCACCTATTACGATATTTACTTTACAACTTTTACAACTTTTGATTAAAAGAATTGCAAGTTATCATTCTCCCCCAACGTGGAACCAGTTTCTCTATAACAGGATAAAAACAGAAAAATAGGAAAATTAAAAGAAATGACATTTTTTAAAAAAAAGATTTATTACTCAAAACTGCTTTACTATATAGCAATAAATGATATGAGATGAAAAATATCGTAAAAATCATTCACATCATTCAACAGGAATTAACTTAGCTTATAGTAATATCAGTTACACGGAAAGCTCATAAAGACAACCGTGTCTTTTACTCCGTAATTTTTTTAGCTTTTTTTATAAGCAATAATAAATTGGAGAAAACAAACAAACAAAAACAAAAACAGCTGACTTACCGCTAGCTAAAAAATTTTCATCTGTTGATGCTTCGATAGCATTTACACAACCGTAATGACCTTTTACATCCTTCTGATAGATATTCCTATTGGGAAGATCAAGAAATGGGAATTCCCATGAATTGTGTACATTTTTGCCAAGCCCTTTACGACGAAAAAATCCACTAACAGCATGATGTTTCTCACCTACACCCACCATACCTTCAAACAATCCAACAAACTTCTATCGCTATCAGTTTTCAGACAGCTTCTGAAACAGCATTTTGATAACTAAAATCCTGAAAAATACACATCACTGAAGCACACTACTCGATGAAAAATGTGTGAAGTTAAGAGACGAAGATCACTGATTGCGTAGGAGAGTGAAAATGCAAAACGCAACAATAACAACAACAGCAACAACATCAACAACAATGAAGACAATAACAACAACAATAACAACAACAACAACAACGACAACAACAACAACAACAACAACAACAACAACAACGACAACAATAATAATAATAATAATAACACGGTAGTGACTAAACTGTGACCACTGGCTATCTTAGAAAGCTCTCCATCTTTGTGTCGGACAGACAATGAGAGTGGCCAATACACATAGACAACAAAACGGAATGAATAACCTCTGACCTGGGCAGTAACGAAACCCACTACAAGACAAATACGATAAAGAAAATGTCCGAATAAACTATGCGTAGCGCATTACTCCAATTACTCCAATTCACAGATCACAAAATCGATAAAACGGAAGAGAAGAGAAGAGAATTATAGAGGAAAGAAGAGATCTATATCTATCTATTTATATCACTGACTTTTATGTTTATGTCCCACTTTTAGTGCTTAAGATATTGCCATTTCAATAAGTCATCAAACTAACAACAGAAAAAAAAAAGTGTAACAGTTGACCATAATTATTTCCCATATAGTTAAAAATATAAAACGTAATTTATAAAATGAAAAAAAAAAAAACATCTAAATTGAGTTATTTAGATGAAGATAAAAATGGAATAATTTGAAATATCCAATATAATACTTACTTCTGAAATATTGGCCAACCTGAATGGTGACAATTTCTGCTTTAACCGTTAATCAACCTATAGACCTATGGAAATATTAATAATTAGAAAGAATTAGGAATATGGCTTACTCATTAAGTACGATCATTTTTACTCTTAAACTAAACATTCTAATCATAACTTTAACTACAATAATGGAAGACCTCACAAGTTGAAAAATCTCTTCATATTATTTAGCTATTTAAACCTTTCCTATAGGTTGTTTATTTGGCAAATCAGCACCTATCATTTGTATGTTATCTGTTTGTTAGTGCCATTATGCTTCCTTTTTTTCTATGGCAATGTTACATTTTATTATATACTATGTTTTTTTCTCAATCTTTGCATTATTGTTTCTCGAAATTCTTATCAATCTTTGGAGTATTACAATTTTTAATGATATTTCTTCCTTTTTCATTTTATCTTGCAATTTTTATCATTTTGTTTACGTCCTTCTGCTCATTGTATTTTATTGCCATGAACTTTATTGGGGTGTTTTCGCTCGCTAAAGCTAATTGCAAAGGAATATTAAATATTCAATTTTGACGAAATTAATATTTTTACCATTATCATTTGTAATTTTGATAAATAAGCAATAAATAAAGATTCAGTGAATTTTCCGCAAATCGAAAGATTTAAAAAAAGTGAAATAGGTTTTTTTTTTTTTATCAGAAATCATTTTGGACTTTGAATGTATCTCAAACGTTGCGTGTCATTTGAATTCCGGTTTAACTAGCAATTGTTAATACACTGATCAAACATGGCTGAAAAGAGATTCGTCGATGATAATGATCGAAGTTCAATCGAAAAACCACTAACAAACAGGTCTGTTTAATGATAGAAATCTCGTTTTGGATAGAATTGAATTGATCAGCGATTATTGTTCTTTTTAATGAGTGATTGCGTAATTATTGGCCGATATACAAGTGTGTCACCACTAAATAAATAAACGGATTTTATTGATTGATTAGATGATTTGTTGATATTGATAACAATTGAAATGTACAAAAATTCTTTAAAATTTGAGTTTGAAAGAATTGATTTATCACCTAATTATTTTTCTTTAAGCAGACAGTTAGCTGCCGTAAAAGCGTCAAAACTGTACAAAGAAATCAAGCGAGGTCAGCTGCCCATTGTATATCATCCCATTTATAATATATCATTTTGTGGAATCGAACGATGCCATCCATTTGATTCACGTAAATGGGGACGTGTTTACGAGACACTATTACGTAAGTTATAATCTTATGTTAAATATTTGCTAGGTCAAGTAATTTTTATTGATCTTCCAGGTTCAAAAAAAATCCAGAAAATTAAAATTCATCATTTTTATCATAAAGGCACTTAAGTATTGAGTGATTAATATTTTAATATACCTTTCATTGCCGTATTGATTTCGATTTATGTCTTCTCGGTGCACTGAATCACTGAGTACATCTTGTCGTTTTCTTTCTCTTTTATTTCAGAATCAGGGATGTTTGAAGAAGAACAAACGATAAGGCCATCGGAAGCAAGCATAGACGATCTACGTGTTGTACATTCATCGATCTACCTTTCATCATTACGCTGTCCATGTTATGTTGCGAAGATGGTTGAAGTTACACCTGTTGCTTTGATACCTCCATGTATTATCAACAAAGTCCTCCTGAAGCCATTCCGATATCATACTGATAAGTTTTATAAGCGCCCATTCCGATATCATACTGATAAGTTTTATAAGCGCACAGCAATATATACACTTTCATGTGTTTTTCTTCGTTTCAGTGCACGTTTATACTAGCTGACCATTAGTTTTCAGTGCACATTAGCTATGCACGGATTTCATTAAATGTATCGGTGCATATTCGTTGGAAAGTGCAAACTATTTTAATGCTGCACTGTTGAAGTTGTACAAATGGACAAATATACGCTTCATTTATCATTTGAAGGCGGCACAATATTGGCAGCCAGGCTTGCACTAACATCCGGTTGGGCAATAAATATTGGTGGTGGTTTTCATCATGCAAGCCGTTCAAAGGGTGGTGGTTTTTGTATTTATGCTGATATCACTTTGGCACTAACATTCTTATTCGTCAATCAGTTGATTTCAAAAGCAATGATTGTTGATTTAGATGCTCATCAGGTTATTTCATATGTACTTTAGCTGCATCTTCTTGTCTGCTTCTTTCCGTTCTATCTTGTATCATGTTCTGACTGATAGCACTTTTTATTAATTCTCATTGAACTTTAATTCTACTTTGGTTTTTAGTTCTTTACTGATCAATCAGTTATTTTAGGGTAATGGTCATGAAAATGATTTTAACGGTGACAGTCGCGTTTATATAATGGATATGTTCAATAGTCGTATTTATCCGAATGATTTAAGAGCGAGACGTAAAATCTTTGTGTTGCTTATTCTGACTATAAAATTAAAACAATGTCCGCAAAATTAAAGATTTAGTCTTGACATTGAAATATGGAAGCAAATTCCTAGCTGGAAATTGACATAGTAAAAAGCTATATGTTATATCAAGACTAAATATCAACTTTTACTAACTGTAGTCTTTAAATCAAGAAATACTGGATGATAACTTTTAATTTCTTACCATATACTTCTAACATTATATTAGGTTTCCTGCTAGTTCCAGAGTTATGCCTGCTTTTTAGATGCTATAAGAAGATCAGTTCATCTTCATGTTGGTACACAAGATGCAGAATATCTCTCCCTACTTTCTAGTAATCTTGAAGATGTCCTGAGCGAATTCCAACCTGATATAATCGTATATAATGCGGGAACTGATTGTCTTCGAGGCGATCCGCTTGGGTTATTGTCAATATCCTGGAAGGTTGTTGTATTTTTTTCTTAGAGATTGAGAGCTTTCTTTTTGTCAATTCAGATCGATTCGGAAATTCAGAGTAGTTTTATATATCCTGTTAGCAGCGTTTAAGTCCAAGTACTTTTATTCTTTTTTTTTTGTTTATGGTGATCTCATTATTTCTTGTTACAGCATTTTTAGGGAATTCGAAAACGTGATGAAATAGTTTTCAAAATGGCTCGCGATAGGCATATTCCAGTTGTAATGCTATTAAGTGGTGGATATATGCCGAATACTCATGAAGTCATTGCCAAGTCGATCCTGAATTTGTACGATAAGAATTTATTAAGGGTAGAACTATAAACAAAATTTCATGTAACCCAATTTATCTCGAAAGAAAACTGTACTTTATTACAATAGTGTACTAGTCTTTTAATATTTCTGAAGAACGATGATTCCATCAAATAGTCTTTCGTGTTTTGTATTGTTCTTTTATTATTATCAAGATAATCGAAACAAAAAAGTTAGGAAAGCCGCATATTGCATATCAACTTTCTGGAAGTACTGTGTAATCCATCAGTCACTTCAAATCAAAAAGAAAAAGTCGGGTTAGGAAAGGAACTTGAGTGATAAGAATGTTTATATTTAGTGTATTGATAGTAATATTGAAAATGTGGTATAAATGCTGTTATGCTGCAAGTTAACTCCTGAACAATATATACTTTACCTCATTTATGTAATGCATAAACAGTATTGCTATTTTCCTTTGTTGTCAGCATTTATTTGTATGTATAAAATTGTTGTAAAATTAAACTAGGATATATGCATGAGGAGAAGAGAAAGGAATGAGAACGAATCGGGGAATGTTAAGATAATTTTGCTTGGTGATGAGATTGAACCATCTGATAGGCATGAAGCTTGCAGCAACTATACATGCTTTGCCCTCATTTTTTTCTTTGATATTTTTCTCTCAAAATGAGAAAAAAAGCCCCGTGATTCATTTCATTGGTGTTTTAAAAACATCGGAGAGAGAGATAGGAAGGGCGATAGAAAAAAAAAAAAAAAAAAAAAAAAAAAAACTACAACGAAATAGAGATAAGGGATGGGACCAATCACAGCATCATCATTTCATATGATACAGTTCTTGATGATCAAACGAAGTGGCAGTTTTCATTATGTTTTTGCCATAAATTTTCCAATAATTTCGTCTTTTTTGATAAATTTACAGCCAATCCTGCTATTCACTTTAATGAGCTTTGAAGTTTCTATTAAGTGGGAAATTTAGTTATTGATGCTAGTAAATTAATTGATATCGATAGTTGGACATGCAGCTTACATTATTAATGAATGATGAATTAGATACTGTTGTAGAATGTGTCATGACATATTAGTACTAAACAATAGCTGAAGGAATGCTACTATGATTGGGATAAATTCTGCTAAAATTAATGAGACGATTGTGGGCTCATCAACAGAGAGTTTTGAGGTGATCTTAAAACTCAAAGTTTAACTCAAATTAATTCGAATCTGAAGAGCAAAAGATATATTGAATTTAATTTCATATTACACTTTAATTTTTACACTTATTGAAATGTATTTCAAAACGATAATATCAGTCTCTTACTGATTGCAAGATTCCTAAGTAAGAGCATCAATTACAGTTGAAATGAAGCAAATATTGGGATTCTGATATCAGTTGTCAAGCTATGTCTAAATGATTCATATATACAGTGCAGTATATATCTCTTTTATTTATAGGTAAACAACGAATTTTCTTAAAAAAATGGAGAAATATGTAAACATTTACTTAGAAATGAAATATTTTCACAATACGGGAGATATTAAGGATCATTCTGAAAGTTTTCCGGTAGCTTTCCCAATTTAATATTTAGAAAGAGAATTAGTCGTTACTAAATCTCTCAGATAATTTAAATATTCATCATGCTTTTGAAGTGTGAAATTTTTTCATTTCGTTAAAATTTTGCTTCACGAAGAAGAAAGTAGCGATGTGTTTTGTCGAAATAGCACTATGAGTAGAACTATTAGAAGCACTTAAATTTATTTTAGAGCAGTAAGCCTTTCATAATTAAAGACTGATAATGAACGATTTGTTATTTTTTTTTTTCAAGATCAAACGGAATTTTCTTCTAATTAATAAAAAGATTGAAACTAATACATGAATCCATCTCTTTTTTTTTTCTTTTTTTAATTGGAAGCTTCATTAAATGTTGTCTTTTTAGAATTATTCAACGCTTTCCAGTATTAATTACATGGAGCAATACTAATAAACTCTATGGGCATCATATAGAAATAGATTAATGTCAATGAAATTCTCGAATTTATTTTAAAAGTTCTTTTTTTTTTTTTGGAATTGGTTGTCCAAGGCCAATATCAGCAGGTTTTGTCTGGCTAAGTTTGGGTCCAGACCTACCTGTCGATATTGCCCGCGGGCAGTCACATACCTTATTTGTGTTCATATTTCAATTCGGAGAAGAAAAAAAAATGGCAAACTTGATGTGGCTGTTACGGAAAAGGTTGCATTGTTTATCGTAGTATTAGAAGTTTTTTATTTGGCTTAGATAGTCCTCAATGTTGCTAGCATTTACTCGAGTGTGGCTATTACATTGGCTTTATTTTCCAGAAATTCAAATCATTACAAGAAGGCAATGGTTTATATCCGACATACAGGATTTTTCGATTCATGATGCTACGGAAAACGGGCAGTATTCTACTAGCTCATAAATTTTTTACTACGAATTATTATGCAAGAAGTGGTTACAATTAGGAGTTCGAATTAATTGATTCTATTCTTAAGATCAAAAATTTCCACTTTTTGCATCACTATACCTAATTCTAACTTTATCATTGTTCATATCAATTTGTTAGGTTACTTTCTTTGTTCTAAAATACCTATGTAAAAAAGTTCACGATATGCAGCCAATATCGTTAAATTAAACAGCAACAACAATAATATAACTTCCAGATTGGATACACTGTATTATTCAACAGGTTTGCCATGATGTCATAGGATTACTACTCTATATAGATTTCATATTTATCTGTCAAAATGTAGCAAACAATTATATCTTCATCAAAAGAAATACATTAAAGCTTATTGGAGCATTATTTAATTAATGAAGAACTGGTGGATAAAAATTGTTTATTACTGTCAATTATGATATAAATTTTTACTTTTACAGAAAACATACAACAATTTCAGAGCGATAATAATAATAGTAATCAAAATAATATTAATAAAAATAAAATAATAATAATATTAATGATTATGATAATAATAAAAATAAGAATATTAATAATGATGCTTTGTTAACAATGTTATCTCTTTACTGCGTTTAGCTTTTTTCATAGGACAAAATAAAGCGATAGCAGAGAATGATTTTCATATTATTTACGTTTCAATATTTCGATTTCGGATTTCCATCGATTCGGTACGACATGCTTCTTCCATTCGTTGTAGAATTAACTGAATGACAGTCTTATAAATTGCATCCATGTTATCCGTGTAACGTTCACCAAGGATTAATTTTACTGAATACAAAAATGGAGTTTCCATTTTCTGAAATTATTTTTTTTCTGTAAAAAAATTTATAATGCAATCTTTTGGAAGTTAAAATGCGCCTTTCGAATAACTCAAATCAATCTTTACTTGATAATATAACTTATTTTATTTTATCAATTCACACAATTCATTCCATAAGGTACAAAAAAAATTGTTCTTTTTTGAAAAAGAAATCAATATTTTAAATTCTATAAGCAGAAATATGAACTTATTGAAAAAGTTCAGAAAAAATTCTTACCGAAAGGGAAGTGAAAAAATAACCTACCCAGAACATTTCCGGTTTAAATGCTCCTCTATGAGCATGCTCTCTCCCATTATTTTCGAGTAACATGAAAAATACATTTGCATCTTCGATTTGACTACAAAATTTTTAATTTTAATTTGAAATACGAACTTTTTTTTTTGGATAATACTTGGATTTTTTGCGCAGTAATTAGAATTTAAACAGATAAGAAGATATCATTTTGGAAATTTTCCGGATATCGAACTAATCGGAATGCTATTTCATGCTGTAATAACATTTTTAATTAAGTGGAGTAGAAAAAGTCAAATAATAATTTGAAAAAATTAAATTAGGTTATGTTTCCGGAATGTCCATCTAATAATTAAGCATATAATTAATCTGATATTACTCGAACTGATTACGTTTGTCTATTTGATAAAATTTATGAAAAATTGCCTAATAAGAACCACCTGATTGTTTTTCCAATGAATTTCATGACAGCAGCACCATGAGCACTTAAGCGCTCATCGCTTGCTTGGTTTTCCTTCGCTGTGTTAGCAATATTTCGAAATTTAAAAAATTCATAATATTCCGGATGTTCAGCTAACATTCTGTAAAAAAAAAATTTTTAAATTGTATAACTAAAAAACCATTCAAAAGTCAATTACTTAAAGCAACTGAAGAAGAGTTTCATTAACAGAAAATGTTTTTTTGCCAGATGAATTCATTCTGATCCATCATCTTTATCTAAGTGCTTGCTTTTACTCTTCCACTGATAAAATTGAAATTGATATGATTTGAAATAAAGTAATGAAAACAATAACTAATCGTAATTATGTAATGCTAGGATAAAATTTACATAATTAGATTAAGAAATGATAAGTTACTTCAGGAACATTTCAATACCAGCTGTTGTTACATCGCGTTCAATACCTTTCCAATTTTTGATTAAAACAAATTTTTGCTTCCTAGTCAATGGTATTCGTGAATCATTGAATTCATCACCGGTCGAATTAGGACTTGATTTACCATACTGATCGGATACATTTATCGGAATTTTATTCCGACCAAGACATGAACACATCATCCAGTATATATATATATATATGTATATAATCAATTTTCTAGATGAATTATTTGTATATATACATATATCCTAAATTTAATAAGAAAATTAACAGTTAAAAAATTATGTTAGAATTTTAAAGTTTAAATCTAGCTAGAAATTTAATTAAAAAATGATCAGAAGAATATACATTGAAACTTATTGGGTATGAAGAAAAGAGAGGTGGAGCGAATGTTAAAGCAGAAGTCATTATTAACTAACTCATCATTTTATATTATAATTGGATGATTTCATGTCTACCACTTATCTTTCAGTTAGAAAAAATAAACTGAATTTCATTATTATAATGATGAAATGAATACTTATCATTATCATAAGAGAGTTGAATAATATTCGATTACTTATTTTTTTTGGTAACTACTGTTCACTTTTCTTTCCCTTCCATCCCTCTCCCTTCCTCCCTCCCTCTCCCTCCCTCTCTCTCATCATTTCAATATTTTTTTAATTCAACACAACTAAAACATAAAAAGATTTTAAAGAAAAGGAGATAGAAGGGGAGGAAAGAAGAACAATCATTTATTATTCTAAATTAAAAATAAAATGAAAAGATTATTTTAAACGAAACAACGGAAATTATTTCGAATGCATTTGGAAAAGTTTGATGTAAACAATCTTTATCATTTTGTTATTAGTATTTAGCAAGCAAAAAAAAAAAAATCAAAATTAGCTTATGCGCATTTTGTTTGTGACAAACAAATTTGTATGAAACAAAAGGAAGAAAAAAAAAACAAAAAGAGAAAAAAAAGGAAGGAATCCAAAATTTCCGATTTTTTCTTCTTAATATTACCATGAAAAGAAAAGGATAAAAAAGATAAAGTGGTGGTGTAATTATTTTTGAAATAATTCACTTTGCCGCGAGATTTTGCTGTCGAAATTATCATTATATCGTAGTGATACTGCAACAATATAAATGAAATGAGTAACACAAATGATCATATAAAATTTTCGGTGTGAAATTTTACTTTTTTTAATATTCAGAAAAAAAAAATGTTTGAAAATAAAAGCTTCTAAAATGATATTCACTAATATCAAATATTTTCAACATCTTACATCACTACTGATTATACCTTATTACAAATAAATCATTTATCACAGAGACTTTATTTTTTCCTTCCCACATTTTTCTTTAGCTTATTTTATTATCATTTGATAAATTGCATAATCCTTTAACAGATGAAAATATTGCCAATATTATTATTCCTATTCTTTGTAATCATTCATAATCAGATTACCTTTCATATGAAGAATTCTAATTCATAGTAAGAAAAAGCAGAATACATAAACAAAAATTTATTTAATTTAAACAAATTGTCCCTTCACAATATTTTCCACTATATAAAAGGTTGTACAAGAAAAGAAAAAAAATGAAGGGACTGAATTTTATTTCAATATTCATACGAGAGATTACCATCAATGTTTCATCATGAAAGATAGCATGAAAAAAAAATAGGATTAAAATAAAGAAAATGAAGACTATTTACTAAGCTATTTCGATATATTTGTTGAGCATAAAGTATGAATTATTTTGAAATTTTGCACTTAATGAATTAGTAAAGGAAAATTTGAGAAAAACTTAAATGACTTCAACAGATTTGAATTTCATTTTAATCGTAGTAAACTATGATAATTTCAATTTCTTTTCTTTTTTCTTGTTTTCGACAAATGTTACACGATAATTACATGCAGCAATAATCAGAAAAGTAAAGCGGAATTAGAATAAAAAAGTCAATAAATTCTCTGTCACTTTTTAGAATTTCACAAATTATTCTTCCTTCTTTTGTATTTAAGCTTCTTCGCTCATAAATGCATAATTTTATTTTACTTTTATCCATAAAAAATTTAGAAAAAAAAAATTATGTCGAATAAGACAAAATCGAAATTTCATTAGTTTACTACACCAAAATTAGTTTAATGTCTGATGCAACAGTAACATTAAAGGAAATGATTGCTTTATTGGTTAATATCAAAAATTTTACAATTATCCGTTAGCATCGGAAATTTCCTTGTATTGAGTGTAATCGGAAACTTTTTCCGGATGAAACATTCTTGGCAATTTTCGGTTACATCAACGGATAAATTCATTTACATAAAATGAATGGACCGAAATGAATTAATCGATTTGAATGGTTGGATTAATAGAATTGAATGAAACGCCATCTCACATATTCATTCATTTGAAACATCGAAGAAAAAAAATCAAAAAAAAACTGACAATTAATTGAAAAACTATACCATGAAATATCGACTAGAACATTCAAATAGAATTATTAAATTTCACATTTTTAATTAAAATAACGTTAAGCTAAAAAAAAAAAAAAATGAACTAAAATGAAGAAGATAATGTTGTTGAAGAATGATGAAAAAAAATAAAAAAAGAATATAAAAAAAATGTTTTAGTTTATCTATTATATTGATGTGCATCACTGAACCGTATAATTTCTTGCATTATAAAAATATTAGTCTAATGATGAGATCTTAGACAGAGATTAGTAATATTAGAAAATTTGAATCCTCTCGTTAATTATTCTTCCTCTTATTGATGCAAAAAAAAAAAAAAAAAAATGAGAAAAAAGAAAGGGAGAAAGAATGACTTGAAAAATTTTTAATTATAGTAATATTCCGGAAAACTTTAATTTTAGCTATGTTAGTTTGAAAAAAAATTTACCATTGCTAAAAGGTTAAGATGTCAATATAATGAAAGAATCTTTTTTTTTTTTTTTTTCAAAGTTGGTTAGGGACCATTTAAATTTAGGGGAAAAAAGGAGAAAAATCGAATTTTTCTTTTATAGAAGTTGATTACATTGATTTAGATAAAAAAAAAAAATATCATTTATGAATATTGATATGCATGTTAATAGAATCTTTCTTTTTTGGATCGATTACGAGTAATTTAAATTTAAAGAAAGAAAAAGATTAAATTTTTCTCCTGCATTGATTAATTCTTTCATAATATATGAGAAATGAATTATTTAAAACATTTTTTCATTTTCTATTCATATATGAAAAGCATAAATTAACTTTGTATACATTTAAATTCTTTTAAATATTTTTGAGTGAGTATTTTCCTCACAATACCAATCATATTACTTTGCGAATGATGGAAAAATTAAATCTTTTTACGGTCAATTTTTCACCAATGATAACAAATAATTCATCACTTTACTGCGATCGATCAGATAGATACCCGCATGATACAGCGAAAAACGCTTGCGTAAACAAACTTTATTAAATCGAAAAATTCATTGCTACCAGATTTTTTGTTTCGATACGTCATATGCGATTGTCACATTTCATTTACAGATTTGTAAGTGTCAAGAGAAATTTGATATTATCTGTTTAATATAACTAATATCATAATTGACAGGAATAATATTTTTTCGGTATTGATTAACAATGTTTTAGTGGTTAAAATAACAAATAATGTTTAAAATAAATCAAAAAGAAGCCTTCTCAGAACTGCAAATGAAATTTTCAAGTATGGTCAATTTTCATTGCAAATGGCATTTAAGTAATTTTTTTCCCCTCCCAAATGTTTTGTTTAAAATTTGAATTGGATTTAATCTTTTCTTTAAGAGAGATGTTTTGATTTAGTTTACCACTAATTCATTTTTTTCTTCAATAATTTTGATGTAAATAACAAAAAAAAAAAAAAAAAAAAGCGCCTGAAAGGAATTTTTGGGATAAAAAACATTAAGAAAATAGAATAAATAATTGACAAATCTCTTCTTGTTACTCTTTTTCAGTGTAACTATGATTATTTTTGGCAAATTCCAACAAACAATGTATGAAATATGGAAATTCATTGAAATGAACATCAAGGAATTGAAAAAAAAAGAAAAAAAAAATCCATATCAATTACGATAAAATCGTATTAATATCGATAACTCAATCAAATTAATGATAAAATTTTCGTAAAATGAAATTTCATTTGTGAACATGAATTAAATCAGGAAATTGCATATTTCGAAAGAATTGATTCGTAAATAGGATAGGAGAAGTTGTAAATAAGACTGAATTCTTGAAAACAATTACTATGCGTGATTTGTTGTGGGAAACTTTGAAATGACAATGGAAATGGATATGTCAATCACAGATTATAAATTTTCATAGAATTTCTTTGAAGATGTAAATAAATCGCTCATAGCATTTATGTCAATTACTCTAAAGATTATTTCAAATCGCACCAAAATGTCTATATTAAATTGACATCTATTATTTAGCATGATATGATATCAGTAAATCATAAATTCCTAGTTTTGAAACTAATTTATTTGGTTTTATTTTTATAGGGAAAACTAATTTATTTGGTTTTATTTTTATAGGGAATGCATTGATTTAATTTAGATAAGCATGAATTAACTTTATGGCAACTATTGTTGATTGAAAATAAGAGAGTAATTTATCATTCATATAATTTGCAGACAATATAAAAAAGGTTTTTTTTTTCATTAATTTCAAATCATATCATAATAATTAATAATATATGTGTACCATTTTTCTAGCTTTCAAATTTAGGACATATCATTTGGTCATTCTTGCTGATAAATGATGCCAAGTTTTTTGGTAAAATTCGATTTGTTGATCAATTTTTATAGGCCTATTCCGTACCCTTTTCATGCAGTTTATCAATGTAAATGATTGATGCAATTTCATTTAATCATTTGGTAAAGATAACTTATCAGTCCACAAGGTAATTTATTTGGATCTTATTTCTAAAGTTTTCTTCATCATTTTTATTTTTTTCTATAACCAAACTAAACTAAAGGCTTTCATAAAAAATAGGAAACGAAAAATTTTGATAAATAAGTATACTTCTATAAGCTTATTTTATATTCTAATGTGATTGTAGCAAATATCAATTAACACAATTTGAGCGTAAAAAATCATCAATACAGCAACCATCACCAATTTTTTTACTTTTATTTTTCAAACAAAATATTATAACATTTTTAAATTCAAAAAAGTATACAGCAATTATATTAGCTCAGTTTCTCAAACTTGAAAAGAAATGAAAAATTTAATTTAATTCAAATTACAATTATAGCACCATACCATAAAAAATGATCGGTATTTTTTAAGTAATCAAAAATAAATGGTAACATAAAATTCTTCAAGCTGCAATAAATTTTCAATATGCTTTTGCATTTCCAATTTCACTTGTCTTACTAAAATTTCTCAATGCGACAGTTATCGTTTCCTGATATACAGTAAGCTTATGCTGAGAGTAATTTAAAATCAAAAATCATGTCACTTTTTAACGAAATTTATTAAAATTTGTCTTTCAAGATTTAAAATTTGATACTTTCAGACAAGTTTCAAAAAGACCTCTGATGAAAATTAGATTTTAAATAATTTTAAAAAAAAATGCATCTTTCGATGACAAATTATGCAATGTATATCATATTCTAATTATTATAATTCATTCAACACAGTTACTAGATAATTGGAATTATTTAAAGATTAGCTTAGATAGCTTATTCAGAATCACAAAATCAAATAATATCGTATAAGTATAATTATTCCTTTCTTCAAATATAGTTTCTACAGAACGGAAATTTTCTGCTAATTACACATTTGCACTATACTGTTTCCTAAAGAATAATTTCAACCATATAGGACATGCATATATATCATGAACTTCACAAGTCCACCTAATTTTTCTCGACATTATCATAGTATCTATTTTGGTTAGTGCAAATGCTATATAATAGTAATTACGGAACTTAAGAAAAAACAACAAAATATTTATTATAGAATTCAGCACAAAAAAAAAAATATCTCAATTGACATTTGCAACAATGATTTATTTGACCTTTAGATAACAATTTTCATCCTAGTCATATTTAATGACTTTATTTGATATCGATTATCTCCATATTGTCAGCTATTTGTACTGGTCAGTTGGTTCCAACCATTAACACATTAAATCGCATTTTTTTTTTTTTTTTCGGAATGAGCTTATTATTTGATTTTCTTTCTTTTTTTTCAAATTTTTTGAAACCAATTATTTAAGTATTTGATAGCAAGGAAAAGAAAGTAGCTATTTTTAACAAACAATACTACTACATTCTATTGGTAAAGTACAGCCTAAAAAGTGAAATATTGGCTTGCTTCATAGGCCTACAGGAAATGCTACAAATGGCCATCAGAGATTATTCATTGCAAATATTTCACTTTTAGCAGCCAAGTTAACTTTGCTAACATTGGCAATCATGGAAGAATCCTATTGCAGATGAATTGGCTGATATTTTGTTTGGTCGTTGTATCATTTAATCACTGTTAATTAATCAAAATCATAAATTCAAAAATTTTACTCATTCAAAAAAAAAAACTTCATCAAAAATTGAAAAATAAATAGAATGCATATTACCGAACATCAGCGAATTATTTTATCATCTTCGGAAAGACCGTTTTCTGATGTGAGCAAAATGTAAAATTATATGATGAAATATTTGAAAGAAAAAAAGGAAACCAAAAAAAAAAGAAAACAAAAAAACAGTCATTCATTTTATTGAAAAAAGAAGTTTTAAAGAAAAGAAGGAACTAAACAAAATCATAAACATCACAAATTTCTGGTTTGGCAGTAATCTAAACTTCAAATTTACTAAAATATTAAAATATTTTTTCTCAATGTTGAAAAAATAATGACAATTTATACTATTTTAAGGATAATTTTGATATGCACTTATTAGCAACTACTGCTATCTTTCTTCACTTCAATATATTAATGACAACTCAAAGTTTGCATTCAGGAAAATGAAATATATAATAGATCAAAAAAATGGAAATTATTCTGGAAATTGATGCATAAATTTGTATTGTTTTTTAGAAAATGCATAAAAGTGATTCGAAAGTAAAATTTTAAGTCCGAAAAAGTTCGATATTCAACATAATTTCAAAAATTTTAAATTTTTAACAACAATATATATTATTAATGTTTTTTACCATATTATTTGATTATTTTAACATAGAGTTAAAATTGAAACTAACAGAATGAATTATTATAATAAGAAAACAAAATTATTTTACCAATTAATTGGTTAATAATTAATCATACATAAAATTTGTTGTGAAATTAATTTTTCATCTTTTGCTCGTTCCTCATTTCAGCTTCGCAACCTCTTTCCAGCTCTGCTAATATTATTGCTATTACTTTTTTATAAATTGAATCCATATTATCTGTATAACGTTCACCCAATATTAATTTCACCGAATAAAGAAATGGTTCCTCCATTACCTAAAAGAATTATTAATAATATGATTAGTTTTTTTTTTTTTTTTTCATTCTTGGATGATTTGTCGATTAAAGTGGTAAAAATTGAATGACTTCTATTTGTAAACAGAAATATGATGAATTCACTACTTTGAGACCATTGCACCAAAATTCTGAACAATCTCAATTACTACACCGAAATACTTAAATTCTACATCGAAATGCCAAATAATCTAATTATTACACCGAAATATCGAATAGTCTCAATTACTACACTGAAATATCAAATAATCTCAATTATTGCAATGATCAATTGCAATGATAACCATGATGTTTTCATCATTACCGCTTACTTTTATTATTATTTCATTAAAATTACCATTCAATGTAGCTTAAAATAAAGATAACATTTGCTTTTCAGCAATTGATATAATTGATATGAATTAAATTACCCAAAATAATTCCGGCCTGAAATGTTTCTTATGTGCATGATAACGACCATTTCGGTCGATTAATTCGAAAAACTGATCAGTATTTCCAATATTGCTGAAATTATCATTTATGTAATAAATTGGACTGCACTGAGAATAGAATGTATAATTTTGAAATTCAAGAATATAATTCAGAATTTTCAATGAATCTATGGTGCACTATCAGTAGTTAATCACATTAGATTAGTACGTTTGACATGAATTATGATGTGATCATACATTATTGACCTGATAAGAATGATTGGTACTTGCTTGCAAAAATAAAAAAAAAAAATCCTATCATCAAATTTGGTTAGAAAATGATGTCACTAACGAAATGACTTGGCCAAGAAATTTCATGACAGCTTCACCGTGCGCTCTTAGACATTCATCCATCCGTTGCTTTTCCGCGTTTGAAGTGGCAATACTATGAAATGGAAACATTTTATAGTATTCCGGATGTAATGAGAACATCCTGAAATTTATATATTAGAAGTATTTGATGTATATATTACATTCAGGTTTTTTTTTTTTTTTTCTGCGTAGTCATCTGACATATTCATTCGTACAGTTTAAGCATAAAGATATCTAATTAATATATATGGATAGAAGCCTGAAAAAAAAAAAAAAAATTAATCGTTAGATTCAGATGTTATCCAATAGAGAAGTACGATTAAGATTAAATACGTTATTGCTTTTGGTTATAATTATAAAATTAAATGGAAATAATCTTAACTTTTTTTTATTATCGTTTCCATAATGGAAAAAAAAAATAACAATAATGGGAAATGATGAAATGAAGATAAGAAAGAAGAGGAAATAAGAATAAAAAGGATAGACAAGATGACGTTATAATATATAATTGGATGAATTGAAGAAAATACAATTTAATGATAGCAATTCTCTTAGAATGGCTTAACATTAATATTGACGATGTTGTTAGTGATGAAAAAACAGAAATTGAAAAGATTACTTCAAAAACATTTCAACGCCAGCTGCAATAACTTCCCGATCGATACCTTTCCAATTTTTTTTCAGTACATATTTTTGCTTCTGAGTTAGCGGTATTCGTGGATTATCATCTTTTGCACCGGAATTTTGCGCCCTTACAATGTTGGCATCATAAGAATTTACTGTCCCTGATTTTGAACAAAAACAACGACATAGCATTACGTTGAATGCAATTATTGGATTTCTGAAAATAATGTCACTTCAAGGAGTTGCAATATATTTGGATGAAAATGACACTTTTTAAATAATATTATGACATTTACTTTCAAATTTAATCTTGATATCTGCTTCGACAGATCATTCAAGACAGCACTAATTAATTGTCACGTTAATGGGATTCTTTCACTTTTAACTTTTGTAATTCAATTATTGCTAAGATTTTTTAATTATTACTAAATTTCACCACAAAGTTTTTTAATTATTACTAAATTTTACCACGAAATTTTTTAATTATTAGTAATTTTTATGATGCTGCAATATTGGGATCTGATCTGCTCCTTTTAATTGAAAATTAGCTTCAATCAATTTTTAACTAATTAATTCCCTAATATTCAAATTTTATAACAGTATCCATAAATGTGATCAATCATTTTGCTCACTCCATTGCGTAGTTTAAAATTTTATACCTATCCCCTGTGACACATAAATGTTCCAAGTCATTTTACTTCCACATTTTGCTAACAAATGAAATAAGATTTTTATAAAGCTGGCAAAAGTATGATAAATCAAAAGTTGCGGTGAATCAATAGATAAGACTGATAATTACTCTCATACTTTTACAAAAATGATGACATATTCTATTGATAGATTTTATCTTCAAAAAAAAAAAAAAAAAAAAAAAAAAAAATAGCAAAAAATAAAATATTGAGGAAGTTATGTATGCTTTCTTGTTATCACAAGTCTTATCAAATTTTAATTGCAATGATAAGATCAATAACCATCAAAATATTTCTCGAAAACATTAATAAATACTAGAAAAAATAAATTATCATTTTAGAACATACGGTTGTGCAAATCATGTTATCACAGCCTAATCAGTGTTAATATTACAATATTATCACTTATCCCTCAATATTATCCATCTGTAAAAGTTTCATTAATTCTATTATCATATATTTATTTGTGGAAAATAATATTAAGAATGTAAAATAATATTGATTGAAAATGCATTTATATTAGATTAGGTATTCAAGTGGTCATGTTAATATATTTTTTAAAAATCTGTAAGTAAAATACAACATATTATAACAGCATATCAGATACTAGTATCAACAAAATTTAATGAGACCTACAATAGAAAGGAACTAATATTCCTTTTTTAATATATCATTAAAGTCAAAAAAAAAAAAACTATCGTAACTATTGGACTATAAAAGTATTATTTATTTCATTTGTTAGTAAAGTGTGAAAGTAAAATAGTCTTAATGCATTTATATGTCACAAAGGCTAAGTATAAGACTTCAAATTATGTGATGACAAATCAAATTTCATTTATTTCGTAGCAACTTTATTTCCTGTTTAAAGTTTGGACAGTATGAAAAAAAAAAAAAAAATAAATAGTCAGGAGTTGATCAAAATCGATTTTAAATTTTTAATTTTTTTTGATTAAAATTAATTTTAAAATCGATAAAAAAGAAATAACAAATCGTATTCCGATATCGCATTATCGTAAAATTTAGCAATAAAAAAAAATTACATTCTAAGTGAAACAGGAAATATCCTGGTGATACTGCTTAATCATAATTTTTACTCGCAAAAGATGAAATTTAAGAAAACTATTTTTAATATTGTCCACTTGATGTAAATATTTCAAGTGATGAAGACTGAAAAGTAAAAGACTGTTAAAATCGAGTGATAGACAAATTTCAATTCTGAGAGCAAGTGTGAATTCATAATTTGATATATGATTGTCATAGTTGCTGACGACAGCATGATATTATCATGAAGATGACGCTGACAACAGGAATAACAACAACAACAGATAGTGTATCAAATAGAATAGTACTATATATAAAGGTTATAATTTTTATTTAATTAGTTAGAAATAAAAACAATGATTTTTCTTTAAGCAATGATTTTTCTTTTAATTTGAAAATTGACCAAATAAATCCAGTAACAAAAGTAAACAATTAGCAAGAAGGACAATTTAAAATAGTTCATTTCCGTCTTGAAAGTTTTTGGATGCAAGTATAAATAATCAATTAAGATGTTTTAACTTTCTGTTAAAAGGAGTTATTACCGAATGTTTGGATGAATGAATTTCATGATAACTATAACTTGACCGTTACAAGTTTTTGTAAAGTCGATTTTCATAAAGTACTACAGTTTTTAATTTTACCACTAATAATCAATGTTTTCTGTATTTATAATTGATAATAAGAAGGAAAAAAAAAATTAATTTTTTTGATAAATTCAAGGGAAGTTTTAATTGACAATTGATCAAAATTTCAACATTCTCTCATATTTGCTTTTGCAACTATTGTCGATCGCTTAACGTAAATCATGTTATGCGAATAAGTCTTCTAAATTAAAACTTTTCACTTTTTATCCCAACTCATTCACATTTTCATAAATTTTTTATTATTTTCGAACTTTTCTTTGCAAATCAAAAGTATTCAAACTGAAAATTTTTGCATTAAAGATTTATTCAGTCCAATTTAACAGTCATTTCAATTTTGCATTTCAAATTATCTTCATTAAAAATGATATCTCAAAACTTACAAATCCATTTACTTGCAAAGTTTGCTGATATAAACTAATAAAAAGTTTGTCACAGTCCCATTCAACTAACTGTTGTTGAAAGGAACTTGCAAAATTCGTTTTTTTTTTAAACAAACATTCGTATCGCTAATTATATTATACAATTTTTTATAACGATCGTTTTTCCAATCGCACAAAATGTTAGGTATTTTAATTTCTTGCTCTTTTTTACTTCCTTTCCATTTCTCATTGAAATTTTAATTAGTAGATATTTTTTCCTCTTTTAATCTACATATTTGTGGAAGAAGAAAAAGGAGGAAGAAACAAGTAGAAATTTGAAAATTAAATGATCGATACCAAAATTCAATTGTTTTCACTTCCATAAGAAATTTGTGAATTATAGGAATAAAGTTTGAGGAAGAGAACTATGTCTTCTTGGCTTATTTGTGGTTAAAAATTAAATCAGTTTATCAGTTTATTAGAAATTGTTGAAATTGGATAACATTTTATAGACAACAATACATTGCAATTGTTAAATTTATTTCTACTGCTTTTAAGGCTAATAATGGTGGCCTTTTTTTGCCCTTTTTTTTTTGCTGTTTGTTTTTTTGCTATTGTATTATTTTTGATTTGATACAGATTGAAATAAAGAGAATGCGTGAGAATACAATAAAACTTTTCACGGATGCAATGATATTTTTTGTAAAAGTTTCGAAGAAAAAAAATTAAAATTTACACTTTGAAAATTTTACAGATCAATTCTAATTCATATCCTTTCAGCTAATGAATCAAGCTGAAAAAGACAAAATTCAGGTTTAAAATGTGAAAAACTTCCTGTAAGTACGATGTTTATTATTATTATTATTATTATTATTATTATTATTATTATTATTATTATTATTATTATTATTATTATTATTATTATTATTATTATTATTATTATTATTATTATTATTATTATTATTA